>JAOXJP010122740.1:0-13809 GCA_025762735.1 Platanus orientalis | reverse complement strand
TTTTATTGAATTGATTTTCTGCAGTAGTTTGTAGTAGAATGCACATGTATTCAATTATTTTATTGAAGTGATTCTCTACAATAATTTATAGTAGAATACACATGTATTTAGAATACTGAAATAATAATACCGCATCTAACAATACATTTAGAGATAACAGGTAAAGCTTGTGAGTTTTGATATAACAGATCTACCTATAAAAGGTATTCACCAACCAGCCTCTTAACTTTTTCCCCCTTTTTGGTAAAGAGCAAAAGCTAGTTGCATTCATGCTAAATTATTCAGATATTTCACAACTATTCCTGGCTCTTGAGATGCTTTCTTTGACTGCAATCTCCTAACTATTAACCCTAGTTTGCACACTCAGCTCAAAATAAAAAATAAAATAAAAAAGTGATTATACTTGAAAACCAGAAATATTTCAATGATTTTCACTAGTGAAAAGAAAAGCAAATATAGAGAAGGCTAGGTCCTGTCTGGCCGCCTTGAATTGGATAGAAAATGATAGAAAAGAAAATCCCACAAAGAAAAAAAAAAAAAATCATTTAAAAAAACCAGCTTTTCATGACAACCATACAGCTTGAAAATGATTTTCTCAAGAAAATATTGCCAAGAATCATGAGAAAACTAGCGTTTCATGGCAACCAGACAGGACCTAAAGAAAGTATAGAGAAATAGTCAAGGAAAATGTTGAGTCCAAGCTGAAGCATACCTCTTGTAAAAGGCATGATCATTATCGGGTTTGAATCAACTAGTCTATCTGGTTTAGTGTTTGTTGCTGTTCATAGGTCATTTGCACGTATTTAGTTATTTATAGTTGATCTTTTTTTAAAGTAAAATTTATACTAAGAAAGCACAAAATACAGAAGACACTGAAGATTCATCACCGGAAAAGCATGACAAAGCCAGATGAAGAGAGTTGGTGGTGGTAGGTGGGTTTAACCATTAATTTCAGACTAACTCTAAAGATCAAGTAGGGTTAGCTAGGGTTATCATCTCCGGTCTGAATGGAGTGATATCACGCCAATACTTACCCAGCCCGTGACATGATGCCTGACAAAGGGTACTTTGATAAATTCACAAATACTTTTTTACTGTATATTTATCATAACACCCTTTGTCTAGCATTATTTGTCACATGTCATGTTCGATTGGTACTGGCGTGTCATCTCTCAAGTTACACTTAAATGATTTGAACTTTTTATATATGCCATGGCCAATGAACATAACTTGTGGGGACTTACCATATGAAGATGGTTTCTCAACGATGTCTAGCATGATATCATATGGATTCGAGAGCACCACTTTGATCCCTGGAAGCTCCTTGTTTAACTTGACTACCAAGGACTGTAACTTCCCATTGAAATCCTTAGCCACAGTGTTGTATTTCTCTATACAGGCATTTCCACCCATGAGGTTAGTGGTTCTCTCCAATGGCAAGCACCCCATGGGAGGAAGCCCACCTAGGGACACCTTCCGAGCTCCAAAACCGTAGAGCTGCTTGATGAAATTTTCAGCAATTCCAGTGAGGAAGTCCTCGTACTCTTCCACAGTGTACTGGGAGGATCTGCCGGGGTATGTGTAGTAGTTCTCTAGGAAGTCATTGGTCCCCAAGCTCATCAGATACAGTGCCTCACTCAACGTCTCGTTGGCCTTGTATGGACCAAGATGGTGCCACAGTTTTTTCTTGTAGGCCTTGAAGTAGTCCAGTTCCTTCCACAGTGGTATCACAGACTGCAAGTGGGTAACAAAACACCAAAAAAGATTATTAAGAATAAATCAACCAACTTTTCCAATACCTTTAAGGTCATAGGAGAAACGCAAATTAATATACTTCAACATCCCTGCTATATGTAAGATTTAGTATCAGAATAGGTTTTAGGTCATGAGTTCAAATCCTCCTATTGTTGTAATTATACCCCCCCAATCTTGAACTTGATTTCCCTTGCAGTCCCAGAGTGTGCACGTAGTGTTTCCCGAGGAGGCGTATTAAAATATATGTTAAAGTATATTTACTTTAACCTTTTCTACTACTTTAGGGTTTTAAGAGAAACGGTTAGGGTTGATATCCTCTGCGATGTGAATATTTACGCCGGGGCTGGAACCACCATTCATGGGGTGTCATGTGGTGTCAGGTACTGACAAAAGTGTATGGGCTGTCAGTACCTTACACCACATGGTGCCCCATTAATGGTGGCTCCAGCCCTGTCATAAATATTCACACCGCAGTGGATATCAACCCGGTTAATTGATTTATTTAAGATCCCCCTCAAGAGGTAGGCTGATTCCCCATGGCAACAAAGCTTATGGCGACCCTCAAGTACCAGGCACTGGGTGGTGATATGTGGTGGAAAAAAGTGAACCACCACATCTTACACCCTAGGGTGTTTTTTTGCTTTTTCCATCACGTGTTACCCAGGGCCTGTCACTTTAGCTAGTGTCCCCACAAGTTTTTTCCTGGAAGTTCACTTTCGACCTGGAAGTTCACTTTGGACTTATGAACCTGGCTTAGCTCTGATACCATATTAAGAATAAATCAATCAACTCTCCCTAAATGATGAGGTGATGGGCAAAACACTAACTAATATAGGCCTTCCATCTTCCCCCAAAGGATCCATGTTCAATATTTTATACGTACTTGAAATGGAGAACAGATGGCATTGAGAATTGTCTTTGTTGGTTGATACTTTTTTGGTTATTGTTGTTTCGAGACTTACCAGCACATCGGCGGTGGCATTGTCATAGCCAGTTCCGGCAGAAGCGAAGCATACACCCGTCGCGAAATCTGTTATATTGTAATTTGGATCCAAGAAGGCAGGTACCGACTGCTTGAGTCCAAAAGCCTCAGAGATGAAGTCTGACGGGATTCGACCATTGGAAAACCGTCCTGTGGGTCGTCCACCTTCAAAATCACGACCATATGGCTCGAAATCGCTTTTGGCGATGGTCGGAATCTGGTTGTTGTTGCCTGAATCCACAGAGGAGTCTCCGAAGACTAGGATGGCAGAAATTTTCGCACTGGTTTGGACTGCTAGGAGAAGAAGTTGAGTTAAGAAGAGCCATGGCATTATCTTATGCGCCATTACTTTCTCACCAGCCAAAACAATCCTGAAATTTGGAGTTGGGGTTCTTAATAAGTTTTTGTTGAATTAATATAAGTCGGTAGTGAGAGATTGATGGAAAGCTGAGCCTGGTTGACAATGTTGGTTGGAAGTTTTAATTGCAACTCAAAAGGGGTAGTTCTTTTTCATTTTTTAAAATGTTTTCTTCTATCATTTTATAATCCATTTGTAGGGGGAAATGGGGAACCAATGTTCTATCTTACACTCACGAAGGCTGGGTGTATAGGATTAAAAATTTAAATCAATAAAAGTAGGGGTGGCAATTTGTGTTGGCAGGTCGGGTTTGTGCTATGTCAAGATAAGCGTATACAACTATATGGCTCAATCCAAACCCAATCCATTTATTAATCCTGTCAAAGTGGATCAACCCGTTTTGACCCAAAACACATTTACAATCAACCCTAACTAATTATTTCATGTTGGATTCATGTCAGGTTCGTGGGTTATGTCATAATTTGTGTTGGCAGATGAGATTCATGCCGAGTCAAGATAAGGGTATATGATTATATTGGCAATCCAAACCTGACCCATTTATTTATTGTGCCAGCCTGTTTTGACCTAAAACACATTTACAATCAACCCTAACACCTTTATTTCGAGGTGGGTTCATGTCGGGTTCACAGGTCTGTCACACATTGCCACCCCCAGGTAAAAGCAGTTTTCAAATGAAAAATAGGTACTAGTGTATAGGGTTAAAACTGCAAACAAAGTATTCAAATCAACATTTGCTCTATATTTAAAAGAAGCACAAAATTCAAAAAGCCAATACTTTTCAACATGTGGTATGAGGACATGGTGGGACATACAAATTCTAGGACAGAATATATGTTCCCCGGAAATAAGCAATATGGAAAATGATATTATACACTAAAATTTCTTACTTAAGGAATACAAATGTTGCCTTATTAGTTATAATGTTCAATTACAATGAATTCTCTTTCAAAAAAATAAAATCATAATTTGTATACGATGTTTTCAAAAAGGGATCCAACATTTAATTGCTACGAGTCATAGATGTCCAATGGTTTCAAAACCTAACTCTGCTAAGATATCTCTATGGGGATAGGCAAAAAAGTTTGTGGTTAATGTTTAGTAGGTTAAAATGGGTTTTAAACTTGGGTTTGTGTACGAACCCCTACAAATTTTACCAATATTTAACCCGTTATATCAGTCGTTTATTTATATACATTACCCATTATAAACTTAAATTTATATATAAATAACACAAGGTAAATAATGGTCGTTGTCATGTTTCTACTATGATGGCCATTAAATCACTACTTTATGATCCATTAATTATGGCAACAAATAGCCAAGACCATTTCATGGAGCATGCTTCCTTCTTCTCTCTCTCTCTCTCTTTTTCCAATGGATTAAAGACATTTTTTTGTTATTACTAGTAACAATTGTCACTATTTTCATCAAAATAAAAATAAAAATTATTAAAAAATATAAATTAATTGAAAAATATTCCGAAATTATTACCATTATTTTCTTGGATATTACTAGAAACATTTTTACTATTATTTTGGATAAATAAAAAATTCTATTATTAATCAAAAGATATTACATCCCTTAGGATGCATCATTAATACTGATTGCATCCTAAAGTGTAAGAGGGAAATCAAACGGATACAAGATGATTTCTTTATTCTTGCTAGCCAACAAAGCTAGGATATCTACATCTATTAGTCATCAAAACAAATATAAAATTTATAAAATAACAATTAATTGAAAAAAAATTTCAAACATTGTTTTCTTGCTTATAAAAAAATACCATTATTTTCTTGGATAGGTAGATGGAGAAGATTGAAAAGTTGATGAATCAGTTCTTCATATTTATAATCTCAATTTATCTGTCACAAGAAATTTCCGAGAAGAAAACCCTAGAACACATTGTCCCATTACTATTTAAGGTTACCAGTAAGTATGAACTCACTTAAAATTCAACTACTCCACCGAAAGTGAATTTATGAGGTTTCAAGTTTCAACTGCCGGAAAGGAAGTTTGTCTTGAGGGGCCTGATGATTCCTGACTTGAATCACCGGGCATTCAAGACTGACAACAACAAAAGAGGCACGGTACCCTTCTTATTCACTAACTTAGCTTTGCTGTATGTGATTTGGATTTCGCGGGGCTTTAGAATAACAAAAAGGGCAATATCTTGGATCCATGGATTGGTTGAACGCCTTTGTAGGATAGAGATCAACTGTCATTTTCAGAGGATCGAAACCCATCTTTGAATCAGACCACCTAAGACACTAATGGGTACATCAAATTAGAGAGATATCACATCAGTTCCACTCCAGCATGGAATAGGATGCATCATAAAAGAGTATTTTGGTAAATACATGGAGGTATTTTTCTGCAATATATTTGCTTAGAGCACCATCTTTAATTTCCTATGTGTGGTATCAAGAGACTGACTTAATAGTATGAAATATTTTGATAATATTTCTCTTAGTCATGTAATGAGGCAAGCTAACACCCCTGCCTACCTACTAACTCATGACACTTTTCTTTTTTAAACCCTTTTTATGTACATCATCCTCTTCTCTGGCTCTCGTCAACCCTTATAGAAGACTAATCAAATATGTTTTTAGTTTAATGTTAGTTTAGCCTTTTTTACCAACAAAAAATAAAAATAAATAAATAGATACCCTTTGTCAAGAATTAGTTCAAGCATTATTACCCACACACAAAAAAATAAAAAACTGACTCAAGTATTGATTGGTATTGGCGTTGTCTCTCTTCAATCCCACTAGAGAAAATTTGACCAGGAGATTAACGAGTATGTTTTCGTTTTGTGTGTCAGCCACGAGTAATCAAGAAATAGATTTTAAAGTTTCTTGTAGTGAAAACGAGTAGGGACATGCGATTGGACTTTCAATATGAAAATTTCTCAAATAGAAAAAATGAAGTTGTTTTGTTCTTTCTTCTCTAGGTTTTCTCTTATAATGAAATATACAGAATAAGAGTTACTTCATAGTTACGAAGCACGGATACTCTAAAATGCTTGGCATATCTGTGTCTGACACATATCCGTATATGATACTCCGATGATACCTCTATGTCTCTGCCTGCGGCTTGTTGGAGAAAAAAAAAATTGTACAAGAAGACTATGAGAGATAGAGTTTGTTGAGTTATACAACACATGGTTTTCTTTTCTCCTAGTTTTTTCTTTTTTATTTTCATTGTAATTTTTTTAAATTATTAATACCTTTTACTCTAAAGACTAAAAGTCATTGTAGGGGTATGAATGTGTTTTTTTGCTATGTACTATTATTTTTAAATTAATTTTAAAAATATTTTCAATTTTTTGATGCACGTTTTTTATTTGTTAACATAAAAGAAAAACATAAATTATAGATAAAATTATTAATTAATTAATTAATTGATGTATTGTATTCTAATTTTTCAAGAATTATTGTGTTGTTGTATATATCCATATGAGTATATGTGCTTTCTAGCTTCATCATTTAAAAAGACACTACTTTTTCCAGGTTGTAAGTGGTCTAGCCCCATGTCCCATTATGTGGTTGTTCGGAAGTGTACGTTTCTATTATCCCAACCAATAATAAAATCAACTTGAAAAGAGTCTACTCTTCTGTATTCACATAAATTGAAAAGAAAAAAGTCAGTTTAAGCTTTGAAAAGCTAATACTAATGTACGAATCAATCATTGTTAAACTTCATCTAACCTTGAAAATTTCTAACAGAATCTAATCATTGAGGACCCATCTAGTGGGGGCTCTTAATTGCCTAAAAATGAGACATGTGTTGAGTTATGGGCCCCAAACCCATTTTTCCACCTTTGAAAAAAAAAAAAAATCATCTACGAGATTCAAGATGTTTCAATATAGAAGATGCCAATGCGAGATTCAAGATGTTTCAATATAGAAGATGCCAGCTTGCTAAGTTGGTTAAGTTTCTGGGTGTCATACCACAGACCTTGGGGGTATATATATGTATTTTTTGGCAATTAAGGGTGTAGACGTTTTGTACATATTTTCTTCCAGTATAAAAAAACTTCTATGGCTAGCTTAGTGGTTTTTCCTCGATTTAGGACTTCCATGTAAACCGTATATTGTTGTGGTATTCTTGTTTATTTGTTTTATCGTTTGATTAATCTTGTATCTCAAGATCATGGACTAGATAAATCCTGACACCATTTATCTTTATATTTTAATGGCAGACATGGCTAAGGATATCAACTCATATTAAAGAGACAAGGAGTTAAAGTGAGAAACTAAAAAGTGAAAATATCTTTGGAGGTAATGTATTGGCATATCATAAAGGTATATGAAGAGATACAGTATCCCATATAATGATTTTTATCATTTATTATAAGGATATTTTCATTCGTTTTGCTAAATTATATATTTGTAAATTTTCCTCTCAACTATATATATATTTACTTCTATACCCAAGAAATTGACATTTAGTTTTAAAACCTTCTTTCCGGAGGGTCACGAGAACTATTAAATTACATTAATAGTGATGGTGTCCCTTAACGCTTCTGCCCTTATTAAATAAATTAGCGGATAAGATGGAATCAGTTTGTGTCTATGTAGCACCTGCTACAGCACACCTTACACTAAACCAATCTAAGTACTCGGGATCTTTTGTAGCTCTTTTGTGTGTTGTTTCTCTTCAAAGAGTGATGCTTCTGTCTGTGGTGACAAACAACACAAAACGGAGCAGCAGAAGATCCAGTCTCCCAATCAATTTATATAATGCCCGCTAATTAATTAGGAAATAATTGTTCTTTGATGAAAAAGTGTTTGTGAGTCTCTGTGATGAACTATAGATTAACACGTCGTGCTTATTCAGTGTTAAAAACATTCAAAAAAGTGCCCAGTTGAAAAAGGTATTGGTTGCCAAAAAGAGACACCAAATTCTAAAACACATGATGTGTCAATCTATGGCATGCCTACAAAGATTTTTTTCATCACAAACCGCTTCGTTTTCCATTTGCTATGGGCACAAAGAGTCATTTTCAATCTATGGCACTCGCTTGTTTTTATATGAACTGTGATGCTGGAGAGAGGATTGTATCTGCTCCTCTTATCTTATGCTCCTCTCTACACCCTGTCAGGGGAGGGCACATCAGCACCGACAAGTGAAATGCAACCCCCCAAAAAGTGAAAATCACTTGTCGGTACTGATGTGCCCACCCCCTGACAAGGGGCAGAGAGGAGCATAAGATTAGAGGAGCGGATACAATCCACTCTCATGATGCTGTGCTGCCATAGGGACTCCCACCAGATTTAGATTTTTTTTTGCTTATTTTAAATTGTTATAATAAGGATGTAGCTTCTTTCTTTTCTTCGTCTTTCATATGTTTTTTTGGGGCGTAACATTGCTGATTGTTTGTTTTGTTGTATTATATTTAAAACTGATTTAACCCTTCAATTAATTCTTGTTCATTAGCTAAGGTTCTTTCCTCTATGGATTTTTCTGTCAAATCGAGACCTGTCATGCAAAAATTGAGGCCCACACAACCTCTTCCCATGGGACAATGCTGAAGTTGCGACCATTTTATCGGCAAAAACAAACAATACAACCCAAAGGCTGATGCTATGAACGTTTCATTGGCATGGATAAGTTATGAAACCCAAGCATGCTTCCTCCAAGACATGTCAAAGGCCAGAAACAAACTCGCACTTACAAAATCATAACGATTTAATCTGCTTTTAGGCATAAAACCTACTCATACCTAAATCATGTGCACATTAGGGCAGTGTATTAAGAATCCAAGTTACCTATTCAAGTGTTGATTTTACCTTGATTCCAACCTCGGATTCTCGTGCTCAGCCAGCCTCAGGTATGTCCCTTTTAGAGACCATTGTTAATATACCATAGTCACAACCCATTCATAGTAATTTATTTATGTTGTCATGCAACACAGAGTACCATGTGAGTTTACTAATGGACTAAATAAACCCAACCCGTTTCACTCTCATCAGTTAAACATAATTGATTAAAGAAACTTACACACATACACACACACACACACAACTCCCCAAAACTACATGCAGCTTGATTCCTATAAAACCATAGATACCCGAATCATATAAGATCGAGTATATAAGTAGCTTAAGACTATGTCTTGAGTGTAGTTGAAATAATTGCACAAAATCGAGGGTTCAAACAAGCAACGACATATAAGGGCACATACTGTAAAGATGGGTATTAGCATATGTGTATGAGAGAAGCCACTTAAAAAAAGTGGGTGTGTTGGGGTGCTTAACACATTTCCCAACCACAACAAAACAACTTACCCTAGTCTCTGGTGAACAAGATCAGTATAAGAGTCTGGCAAACAAGACCTATAGGTCTAAATGTTATTTCCCTAAGAAAAGAAACTGATGCCCAATTCCATCAATAAAACTTGAGTTGGTGGCGACTCCCAATAACCTTAAAAATGTGTCAGTCTAAAGACCCTTAGAGGCCCTGGTGGGATGCGAATCCCAATGCCCACGAAATGGCATAGCCCATCAGATGCCAGTCCATACATATACGCACCCACATGACAGATATTTACCTCTAAGGCGAAGTGGGAGAGGGATGCGAATTTCTCGATATCTACAATCCTCAAGTGCGATAATCCAGTTGACAAATCCCTTTGAATCAAAACAACTAATGAAGTCTAAAACTTTAACATACTTTCTTCATGATGTCATCTTTTTTATGCACCTATGAGTTTGTCGAGGTTTCTTTCTACAAAGAGTCGTTGCATGAAATCATAAACAACTCCCAATGGCCAGTATCATTCTAATTTACTAAAGGTTCAAGTTTAGGTTGAGGATTTGGATTATCAGTTGGATCTTCATATGGGCCATGTTGCTCATCATGCATTTCCCTTTGTAATTAGTCAACAACGGTTTCTAAATAGACTACTCTTTTAAATAGTTCAATGATATAACTATTTCATTGTTGATCGGTAAGCCTCTTATGGGCCTCAGTTTTTGCACAACGGGTAAATCCTTTTAAAAAAAGACTTGCCTATATATCGCAAAAAAATCTCACAATGTTTTGGAGTCGCCACCAATCTTTTTAATGATGTGACTAGACATCAGTTTTAAAAACAAAACAAGTTTAAGTTTTGAAAATGGTTTGAAATGTCTGACTCCACACTTAAACTGGTCAACCCCCAAAGATTCTAAGGTAAGTTGTTCATTTATAAGTTGTAGAAGGTGTTAGGCACCTCACCTCATCCGCTTTCGCGATTACCTACTTTAAACCTGTTATAGTCTAATGGTCAACTTAATTTATAATCTAATCATCCCACTTATTATTTTTTGTGTCATTTTATTGAGATTAAATAGGGAATCCACATGCCATTTCTGTCAAAATTTTGATAGCATAACGGCTGTAATATGGACCTCTTGATGATGAATAGTGATCCACATGTCATTTTCTTTAACAACTTGATAATCTACATATCAACAAAAACGCTCCAAATATATCATACATCCACCACATCATCCTTGTTCACCCGACAATTTTGTATCCATAATCACTACTTACATTCATCACATATATAATAAACTACCAAGTTATCCCATATTCCATAAGGTAAAATATTTCAAAAAATAATTATACAATCCCTTAATCAATTGCACTAAATTACTCAACACAAGTTGAAGATCCAAAATACGTATTTTACCTACTCACATCACAGTTGCATTCTCACTCCATAGTCAAGTGTTTCAGATATCTCCTATACATAACATGGTTTATAGTTAGACAAATCATCTGATGTAAATGAATTGAAATAAATCAAAGGTTAAGTTAAAGAACATAAATTATTTGTTGTTTCTCATGTAACCATTTAAGACATGAAAATTAGTATACATGTAATAGTTAAAGATAATAAAAGATGCATATTACTCATATCAACAATAATCGAAGGTCAAAGAATTATTCCAAAGCATCATGATTATGATGGAAACTAAAACATAATAAATACAACCTTTGTGAATAAATAAATAAATATATATATATATAAGGAATTGAATGAGGACAATTGAACCTTATTGTCAATAGAGGAAATGATATCCAATAAAATGGTTAGATCCATGGCAAGTGTTCAAAGAATGTAATTAGACAAATATAACATATGAACAATAGTTGACAAGCACAAGTGTACAAAATGGAATGTTACAGTAGTTATTTAGTACATTTAAAACTTACAAATTAGAAACTGTACCAAGCTGTAGGCTATACCCCAAGAATCTCTGGAAGAATTATGTTGAGGACAACTAATTCAAAACCATGTTTAAGTCTCCAACTTCCCACGAAAGGGATTCAAAATAGAATTGGAAAATCCTAAAACCATTCTCTACAATCGGCAAACCTTAATCATTAAGTTATATCATGACGTTTCAAATGAGTTTCCAAGTTGACCCGACACGTCACAACAAAAGCATCAACTTTTACAAACTTCAAAGAAGAGGAGGTTAATGAAACTTTCATGCCATATATAATAATCAACAATCTGACCTAGGATGAACTTACAAGACAAAAAAATTAACACAACTAGAATTCTCAATCATTGAACGTACATTAATTCAAGTGTTAATGTAAAACAAGAGAACATTTTAAATGTCATCAGCTTCATGACGGATTAAGACCAATAAAAAATCAACTGTATGTAGAGAGTATTCTTAAATGAAGCCGTAAGAACCATGAGTTAAAATCCGAAATACAGTAACCTGAAGCAGGTTATCTAAATTGGTATTTTGTCAAGAAAGAAACAAGCAAACAAGATAGATTACACAAGGAATTGTGCTACATATATTTATCATATTTTTGTAAGACAACATGCTTTATGAGAACAACATACCCACACTTCAATGCAACAATATTATTAACAATGGTCAAATGCTTAAGATACCATGAGGCCTATATAAACAATAATTGAAATGATCTAGGCAAAAAATTATTTTAGTTTCAAAAAAAAAAAAATGTTGAATATATACATATAGAAACTTTTGGGACTGACTTGAATATAATTAATGAAGACTAATCAGCAAGGACAAAAATATGAACATAAAAAAAAAAAAAAAAAAAAAAAAAAAAAAAAAAAAAAAAAAAAAACTTAATGAATGGACATTTAAAAAAGGGTTGGTTGGGCTCCTATTTACATAGTTTTGCATGAGGCTGGTTTGGGTTGCTTCCGACTTGAATCTGATTGGGTCTAGTGGAGGAGGCTTGCAGTCCATTGTTTCGGTGTATATGGGATGATGACATGAGAGGGAATCTTGAGATTTGGAGTGCTAAAGGAAAGCAAGGAGTGAAAGGGGGTTGGCAGTATCTAACACCGTCTCTGCAAAGGGTCCAAATATGAAGTTCAATATTCTTAGAGTGTTATCCACATTTCCATACCATGCATTGTTAACCTTTTAAAATTAAAAAAATAAAAAAGAAGAAGAAGAAAGGAATAGTTAAGTCCTCATTCATAACAGATTTCTTTATCAAAATATAATCATTTTTGAAACTCAAGGATATAGATCACTTTAATGAACCACCGAACCTGCTGAATTCAACTTCCCTAGTCCATGGTTTGCAAAAAACAAAAAAAAAGAATAAATAATAAATAAATAAAGATTCAAAATAACACATAGTTCACCATGAAAAAGGAGCTAAAAAAATTCTGGGTTGAAAGAGACATGGACCACCAATTCCCATTCAAACATAATGACCCCAATCTCAGCCCGCTGACTGGAAACAAACCCCTTAATAAATAAATAAAATTCCAAGAAAGCAACACATAAAAAAAACCGATGCTGGTTCTGGGATAGCCTTTAGATTGACATTAATCTCTCGACATATTCAAATCTCTTCTGGCTAAAAAATAAATAAAATAAGAACCTTGTGATCACAATTCTCTTTCTGACCCAACAGATGGGAAAAGATGGGGATGGGTGGCATAAGAGAGAGGACAACAAACACAAAACAGAGTTGAATTTCTCTGTCATCAAAACCCAGTAGAAAAAAATATGTACAGCCATAGCACAATGGATTAACTATTTGGAAATTAAATGAAAGCTGAAAGATAAAACTAAATGATGGCCTTAAATTATCACTTTTGTAAAGGAACTAGACTGCTACTTTATAAACCATACGAACTAAGCACTAATTGACATTATACTCAGTCCCCCCCAAAAAAATAGCAGCATTAAAAAAAACTAAGATTGAGACAAAATGGCTCAACAATAATAAATAAAAAAAACATAAATAAAACTAAAGATAAAAGCATTCATAAAAATAAAAAAATAAAGACATCCATTGCGACTCATTATCAAAGCATGTTGTCCAATAAGGACTCACCGGTAGGGGTGGGCATGGGCCGGGCCATGGTAGGCCCGGGCCCGGCCCTCAAATTATAGACTGGGCTTGGGCCCATAGGGGTGGGCTTGGGCCAGGGTTTGGGTTTGGCCCTCGTTAATTGATCGGGCCTCGGGCTGGCCCATGAATAAAAAAATGTTGAGATGTAGGTTACTAGTCATTTTTTTAGACAAATGACTATTAAACATGTAATAATTCATCTTAAATTAGTCATTTTGTAAACAAACTTTAAATAACAAAGTTATACAATAGTATTCGTAGCACATATCTAACTTATGCATACATACTCCAAAAAAATTAATTATATAAATATATGTTTTATCATTTTTAA
>JAOXJP010122729.1:0-13809 GCA_025762735.1 Platanus orientalis | reverse complement strand
CCCACGATAATTGGTGCAATTTTGAATATCGCCCTTATTCTTGTATATAGGGACCATAATACTTTTCCTCCACTCATATGGGATTTTTTTAGTTCTTAATATCTTATTAAAAAGTTTAGTTAACCATGATAGACCATCGTCTCCCATACATCTGGGATTTTTCCAACCAATATCATTACCCAAAAAGAAAAAATGTTTATCTATATGTACAACCTTACTTTTCCCCCACTGATACAACCATACTACAACCAAACCCAATGAAACCATGAAATAACCCTCTATCAAAAAGTTCACTGTCTGCCAAAGCCTACCCTTTACCAAACAATGACATTGACATGTGAATCAGTGTCCGACTGGACAGCTCAAAAAAAAAAAAGACCCTATATCAGTACACGTCAGTACATAATCAAAATAACACATATTATAGCATGTCAAATAATACTTTTTACATAGTATTGCTTTTATATGAAATAGTAAATATGGAAGTGCCTTGAGAGTAGAAAATTATGAAAATATATATCTAGCTATGTCGACACTGTAACCCGTGTCAATATGTGTCTACTAGTTTGCCTTGTGTCATAGCTTACATCCCTATTTTCGTCCTCTCAAGAATCTTCAAGTTACAACTCAACTATCAACCATCATAATAAATCCATCCCTATTCCTTTATATCTAAACTCTAAATTCACCCCCTAACAACCCTAGCCTACCCTTTGACAACATTCTAGAAAACCCTAGTCTACCTGGTTTGTTTTCCTTCGTTATTAAAACCCTAAACCATCAGCTGTCTTAACACTGATGCCCTACACCTTTAAGATCCAAATCAACAAATCCAATTATCCTCACCTTTCAAACCACTGAACATGTTGCACCTAAGTTCAAGTCTAGATTTCCAATTTATCTAAGGATCTCACCCTGTAAGGAAAAGAAGCCCCAGTCATCCCAAAGCCATCCCATGCCACTTTTCTTGTTATTTGTAGTAAAATATGTGCACCAAGAGGTTAATCACAAAGGATCATGGAAACTTGGCTACTCCACCACTCACAATACTCTGCCATTTAAGCATAACCAAATGAAGATGCAAGGTATTGAAGAAATCTTAACTTACAACAATATATTGAACTTACAGACTAGCAAGAGGGGAGTCCTACAGCCAATTGTGGCCTCACTGACCAAACCAATCCACCTTCATGCATCTTTTATTCAATACATTACAGTAGATGGAAATAATTATTCTAAAAAATAATTTTAGATAGCAACCTGGAAAAGGATTATGCCTTTAGAAAGAAAGCTCTTAAACCTTTATGACATTTGTAACTTACTACTTGCTCAAATTTCCTTTACTATAGGTTCTTTCTTATTCTAGTGATTTGTGACACTACACTCTCACACACCTCTTACCTAGGCAGTTCATGTGTGATCTATATAGCAACCTCATGTGTGATCTATTTCAAAACTTAAGAACTATTACAATAATCAACAATCCATGAGAACATGACACAACCTACATGAGTACTGAAAACCTCTCGATGCATGGATAAAATCACACACCCCAAAAGGCTAAGATCATTATTTTTTTAGGAACTGTCAACAAATAAATGCTCACAGCCAATCATAAAAGGAGGTCAATTTGTCCTCATGTCTATTGAATAAATGCATGTTAATTTTCAAGCACAGATTTAGGCTTTGTGTTACTCAATGCATGTGCCATAGTGACTTAGAATTTTACAGAAAATTCAAGTCGATGATTGTTTTACATGGAACAGAGAACAGTTTCACACGATAGGGAAGGGCATGTGCAAACAACTTCCATCCAAAAATCATGAAAATTGATGCAGCATGCATGTAGGTAAGTGATTGTGCGCAATAGGAGATCAAACATAGAATCCTATGAGTGATGTAGCACAATAACCAAGATTCCTACTAGCACCAAAAATAAGCAAGTCTAGAGGTTTTTCTAATTAAAGTTGAGGTGCAATAAGAGAGTTAGGGTAGACAAAGTAATAACAAAATTAAAACCTAAGTCATATGCCTAGAATTATCAACTAACTTAGAGAACAATTAAAAACAAGCTTGCTGTCCAAAAATTCTAGGTGTGCAAAATAGAAATATAGAATAAGAAAAAGAGTGCAAATACATGTGCTAAGATAAGAACAAGCTAGGGTTTGTTCCAAGGTGAACCCTAAGGGACCCTTTCCAAAGAGTTGGAAGGTTCCTAGGGATTGTTCAAACAGAAAATCCAGCAAGCATGTAGGTGGGGAATTTTATCAAACATGTAACACTGTAAAATTCAAGTAGTTCAAGTAATAGGCATTGGAAGGCTAAACAAAGGGGATTTGTAAGGGCTAATAAAAGGCAAGTTTAGGGCTTAATAAACCCTACAAAACGTGGGCTGTAGGCCATGTAATACCCAGGAAAAAAAAATATAGCCTCTAACAGTCCCATGCATATGCCACAAAACCACCTAAAACTACTCAAAATAGGGTATGAGAAAGATGCTGAAGAGTGAAGAGAACACCTGGGATTTGTAGTAGTTGCAAGCCTTGATATGTAGCAAAAAAACCTCCACCAAAATCCCTGCGAAATCCAAGAGAAACCAACCTCTTATGCTGAAGCCAAAATCTGCCCAGATTTTCAGTGTTGGCCACCTATACCTAAGAGATTCCTTTGGAATTCTCTTAGGACTGATTTTTCCAGCAGTCTACCACCTCCATATGGGTCGCCCAAGTCTTGTTCACCCTTTGGAAAACTCAAATAGCTTAAAAAACTCTTCCCTAGCTGATGGTGATCAATCTCTTGAAGTTGGATAGATTTTTCAGATTTGCAACAAATACAGAAAACACAAAATAAGAAGAGATGAGAAGGGATTCCTTTTAACCCAAAGGGAAGGGGTTGGCCTCCAACACCTCTGCTCAACTTGGGGTTTCCAAGCCCCTTTCCAGGGTTCTTCTAGCTCTAGCTGATCCAAAGAGAGAAGAAAACCAATTTTTAAATTCAAAATATCATTATATAAAGAGGAATAGGCGTGTGGATCTCTTTATAGAGACTCCCATGCTTAGGTCATTACAAATAAGGGTCTATTGGACCAAAATAACCATACTCATGAAAAAACCCAAAAAATACCCCCTAAACAATGATTAGACATAAATATCCCTCATCAGACAATTTCGGACCAAAATACCCTCAAAATTCGTACCCCCTACAAAGAGACATAAAAATAAAGTGTAACAACTAAATAACTCACCACTGACCAATGAAAATAAATCCTAAAGATAAAAGAAAAGTCTCTCGGGCCTGGAACACCAAACAGCCCATACTCAAATTTGATGGGTTTATACAGGAATATTTTGGGTTTAACATTTTGTATCAAGATAATTTTAGGTTAGTCATCGGTTAATTTCTTAGTAGATAGTTCGGAGTTTTTTATTTATTTCCAAATAGAATAGGTTATATTTATATTTTAGGAAAGTGAAATATCTATTCCCATCATTTTTCTTGAGGTCCTATTTTGGAAGGTTAAAACTTGCCTGTTTGGCTTGATTTCAATGTCATTTGAAAGGTTATTTAGTTACCTTTCCAATGAGTCCAAGATTTTTGCGAATCCAATGTGATTTGGGAAAGTTATCACCAAAATTCTGATAAGGTATAACTTTGTGCCCAGATTTAGCTATTTTGGATTTTTTTTTTTTTTAAGGAAGTCTGCTTGGAGTGGGATTTAGAAAGCATCAGTGCGAAGGCTATGCCTTATAACTGACTTTTTATTAATGGAGGAGAAAATTGATTATTGAATGAAGAAAATTGCTAAAACTTTTGGAAGTGTGGTTGCCTCCAACCCAAGGTGTGATTGCCTTGATCCAAGGTGTAATTGCCTTGAACCCTAAGTGTGTTTGCCTAGGTTCTTTTCTTACTCTATTCTTCCTCATAGTTTTCAATTATTTTATTGTTATTGTTTCTACATCATCATAGCAATAAAGCAGGATCAACCTAGCAGGTTGGACCAGAAAAGCCAAGGGCCACACAGTTGGTGGTTCAATTAAGCTTGCGAAGCAGATAAGCAAAAGAACTAGTCAAAACCGAATGAACTAGCATGTCAAAACCAGCTGACCAGAGCAGTTGAACTAGCAGACGGCCTATATATTTCAAGATGTTGCAAAATATATTTATGGCATTGTTGGGTTGACACGCCAGTGGAACCAGCCCTCTTTCTACCTCAGCTCTCATTATTAAAAAAAGCATAATTACATGATATTCTCCAAGTAAGAGCTAGATAGAAGACAGTCTAGAAGTCTTTAAAGTGATTCCCAATGACTAAAGAAGCATTTGGTTCCATTGAATCAAGATTTTGTGAGAATTACCAGTTCATGTGATGCAGACATACGCAAGACGTTATTATGTGCCAATCCACAAGAGAATCAAGTTCAAGATGGAGACAAAAGATGGGTTAGTTTAAATGTGTTAAGGGGTGGGATAATCATGTAATAAGGCCTTTAGTGCCACATTTTATTGGATTTTTATGTTTGGGGTTTTCTCATGTAATAAGGCCCAAGGGCCAAGGGTATAGCAAGAAATTATTATAGGGATTTAGAAGTCTTTTTTTTTTTTTAGTGATTGTGGGCCCAAGGAGAGCTGTTCGACAGCCCCTAGAAATCCCAAATTCCCCACCCCCCGCCTTTAGTCTGACATCAATAAAGAAGCAAAAATATATATTTGAATTAGAAGTGGTCATGGACCCCTTGCTCCCTCTCTCTTTCTCTTGGTTCTCTCTTGTCATGAACTTACTTCCCCTTCTTCTCCAATGAATCCTTTTCCTCCTTCCTTCCTCTTCTCCCTCATCTTTTCCCCATCACCCCTCTTTCATTCCTTCTTCCTCCTTAATTTCAGTGCTGACATATCTCTTAACACCCGAAGAAACAAGGTGCAGAAATTAAAATCAGGGGAACAAGATCCACAATTGGAGTTTTGCAGCATTTAAGTGGCTTTATCATACCAGTCCCAACAAAGGCAATTGAACCTTAACTGCAGCTGGGTTTTGTTTTCTTGGTAAGATCTCTTTCACTCTAAGTTCCACCTACACTCCTATGTTCAAGTTCCGGTTTATTAAGAGCTCCTTATTTATACTGTTCATGTTCTAAAACCAGAAATTCTGATTATACCTACCTATCCAATCGCCCCTTCGAAACTCCTTCTTCCTCTCAATTTTCTTCAGTGTTTTGACCTTCTTTAGGTCTTCTAAAAAAAACCCTCAATTCCCTTCAAAACCCCTTTGTTCCCTGAATTTAATAAGAAAATTTGAAATCTGGTTTAGGCCTTCACACTGTAAACCTAAAACAGCAAACTTTTAAATTCAATATCTCTCTCAATTTTCACTCAAATCTATTGAAAAATTGAAGGAATGGTCCTTTCCTAGTGCACTACCATCCTGTAAAATTTCATAATTTCCTAACACGTGGCAAGGGTATTTCATAATTTTATCAAATCTACCAAAATTATAGATTTTCCCTTGGTCCGAAAATTGTTTATTTTAATTCAGAGTTATTTTTTATGCAAAGTGCAAATATTCCCTCTCTTGTTCCGCATTATTTGATATCAGAGACAGGTTATTGTATGTGTCAATCCACAAGAGAATCAAGTTCAAGACGGGGCCAAATGATGGATTGGTTTAAGTGTTTTAAGGGGTGGGATAATCATGTAATAAGACCTTTTTGTGCCATGGGTAAATTGAGTTTTTTTTTTGGATAAGGGTATTTTAGTGAGTCAATAACTCAAAGTAGGGCCCTCTTGGAGTATTGGTCAAAATTTTCTAGGAGGAGGCCTTCATTTTTGGCAGTTTTTGTTTTTACAATGTCAATGTTTTTTGTAGTTTTAGGCTTAGGATCTTACATATCAAGTAAGCTAGTTAATTTAAGACTTTTTATTATAGTTCTTGTTATTTTCATAGTGTTTTGAGCCTATATAAAGAGCTGCACCTTTTTGTCTTGGTAGACAATGAATTGAAGTTCGGTTTTGTTGGGTTGTATCCCTCCTTCCCCACTTCCCATGGTGTAGCCATGTGGACTAGCTAGGGTTCATCCCTATGCTTCGTCTTCTCTCTTCCTTCTTCTAACATTTTTTTCTTCTTCTCTTCTTCTATCTTCTTCTAACTATTGTTCTTCTCCTCCTTATATCTTCTTCTTTTATGCCTTATTCCCATTATTCCAATTCCCTTTATGGTGCTACTACAACACCATACATACTAGAAGATTCAAGTTCTTGGAAATAAAATAATCTACAGAAAAACATAATCTCACAACTAGGTTTTCTGGGACAGCTTCTAGTCCAAATTGCACCAGTCAAACAAAGGTAATTTGTGTTTGTTTTCTCAGGTTTTCCTCCCCCATCTATCCTATTTCTTCTTCCCCAAACTCCTCTTGATTCCCCCTCTTCCCTGCTAGTTTATAAACAAAGATTCTCGACTGATTTTATGAAATCGCCATTAAAGAATTTCCAAGGTCTGAAATTATATAATTTCACATAGCAAATCTTATCATAAATAAATGAAATTTTGACCATAGGACCCTCAGATATGTCAGAATCTACCTGGAAATTTTCAGAATTTTCTGACATATCAGTAAGGATATTTTGGTAATTTTGGAATTCAGCCTCGAAATTCCATAATTACCCTTACGGGTTTCTTCTACCCCTTTTCTCATTCTTTTCTTGTCTAAATTCTTCCAACTCTCTCTACTTGAATTTCTTCTTCAATTCTTATATTTTTCCTAAAAATTTTGATTGCTTAAGTGTACCTAAAGATCAATTCCTGATTAATTGTTTTTATTCTTGCTTCCGCTACATCTCTTTTAGACTTTAAATTGAGCCCTTGGTATCATCTTACATCATCATGAAAGGAAACAATCATGAAACCAAGTGCCAAAAACAGACAAAAGACTTTAAATAGGACACTCAAAATGGAAGCTAAAAATCATAGAAAATAACCAAGAAATTAATAGAAATAAATTGCATGTATAAAAAACCAGAAGACTGCATTTGGTAACCAAACGCGAAGAATGAAATGTAACCAAAAGCTAAGAGAGCAAGGCAATATTACATTGCCAAAATGCTTTGAGAACTCCAGTTCAGAGTCCACCCCTGAAGAGGGGGAAGTTCTAATATTTTCCTTTGTAGGATGTAGCTTAAAGTTGAATGACCTCCCTAGTGCCGAACGTTCCTGTAATGAAATTTGTGAGCCACGAATGGCAGGTACTGATTCAACATTTCCTGCCCCTGTAGTAGCTCTCTGCCCTCCACTTTGAGTTGCTCGACCAGAAGAATAGACTGAAGATAATGGGCTAGCACTAGAGTCCTTTGAGCTGAAAACCTTACCACCAGACAGAAAATCAGATGAATTATGACTTCCAGGAACCTGTGTAGTATTCACCATACTAAGGCCAGTATTTTCATGCATGTTTCCTTTAATAGAACTGGAAGTAAAAGATGAATATCTTGCATTCGAGTCATTTGAAAATAAGAGTTTCCCACTTGACCACGATTCAGACGAAGTACTCTGAAAGCTTGTTGATCCAACCTTTCCAGGGAATCCCTTACCCAACTCAAGGCTACTAAGTGAATCTTTATAATTGGATGGCTTGGAGGTAGATGTGTCACTAGAAATCTTTCCTGTCAAACGAGTTCCTGGTGGGTCCACAACAAGTTTTTGAGTTTCTGTCATGCTGTTATCCCTTGGTTCTAACCCAAATCCCTGAACAGATAATTGCTCTAAGCTTAAGCTATTCTGTCCAGAAAGCTGTGATTGTTCAGCATCTTGATTCTGCTTAGTAGGATGCACATTATGTTGTCTATCACTTTCAGATGTCTTCAAATTCCCAGCACTTTTCACTTCCTGGTTTGTAGTGGTTATTTGACTTATTTCCCTATGGGATAAGTGTTCGGTAATAAATGATGACTTCAAAGACTCATTTAGCTCAAGAGGCTTGAGTTCGTTTTCCTTCTGAGTATCACCACCACCTTTTGTATTAAGTTCTATCTTGGTCATTTCTTTAGACTTAGCATCCAAAACTACCCCTTCCACTCTGTGCTCTTCTGTCCTCAAAGAAGTTCTGGACAAATCATATTCCGAAGGTAGGACTGCTGAAGAATCCTCTTCCTCGTCAGGAAGGAGAGATTGAGGCGGAACTGCAGCTTCTGCAACACTACAGAAGAAAGTGATTCCATCAAATGTACATGGACAATATAAAATATCTACAGAAGAATTATCTCAGTGCCAGAAAATGCTAACATATCAAATAGAAAATGAGTAAATGAATGAAAACCAAATAGCTTAAACTCAACAAAGTTAATGGCAACATAAAAGCATCAAAAAGAAGTACCCCGCAAAATGAAACATAATAAGCTTCCCCTCGAGAGTGAGACACAGTAGAATGCAATATGGTGAGAGTTCTCTCAGTTCCTCATGCCCCAGCTCAACTTTAACTTTCTCATTCAAGGAGACTCTGTCAACCCCCAAACCCATGATCAAATTATCATCGCCGTTTTCTGAAACAAAAGAAGGCATTTAAGGGTAATTTATCAGTCTGTGACAGGGAAGTTTTTCAGATAATTCAAGAGATGAACTACCCTCAAATAAGGCTGTTTGGGAAAGAAGAAATATCAGAAAGCGAGGTCTAGACCTGCAGGTTCACTTTTCAAAATTTATTTCAAAAGCAATGTTTGGCCCAAAAACTAAATAAACATGGCAAAAAATTGTGGCCCATTGTATCGAAAACAAGAAAATGAACCTGCAGGTTTGACCCCAGCTGGCTCAAAAATGGGATTCCCAAACAGCCTTGGAGTCTTGTAAAGCAAAGCATCTAAATGAAGTTAGTTCCAGAAATGCCAATATTAGAACAAAATAAACGAAATATATCAATAATCGGTAGATTTGATGATCCAAATCACCCAACAACGGTTACTTGTAGCCAATAATTTTGTTGAACATTTTTGAACAACCAATGGATATGATCAGATGATCAAAGCAACAATCTTCAAACTTTGGGCTGACGAACGACTATCCAAAAGTGGGCCCATGCATACAAGTGGCACATAGAGTCCACTCAAACAAACATTTATTTCAAGAGTTATACTTCATTATCACATCAAAATTAAATTAATGGCACGACAAATGTAGGTGATGATCTGTATACCAAGCATTTTTTTCTCTTTTAAAGGGTAAGTTTGGAACAAACACAAAAACTTTAGGGTTAAGGTTCGCCAAGATGATAAACCATCCTCTTGTTGACAGATCCAATCGAAATACAGCTAGTCCCATGCCACATGCACCTAAACCCTACCAACACACACAATGCAAACCATATATTTCCAGATAAGGATTGCAACATCAACCCTTACATTGCGGACTTTGCATCATTACACGATACATTGGCCACCTCAACAAGGACAACAAAGTATAACACAAATTAAACAAAGAAAATACATCTAAAATGAACAAAGCCACTCAACTCTTTCACATAAAACTCGTTTTCAGTATCTTCTCCATTTTATTCCTCAGATCCTATTAAGCATGAATTTCATCGCAATTAGCAGCCAGTTAATAAAATGCAGCGAGGATTTTCTAAGCCGATGGTAACCTCCGCCGAGGTCAAGGGGCAGCCACATCAGCATCAGAAGTGATTTACACTCGCCCCCAAAAGGTGAAAATCACTTTCGGTGCTGATGTTTCCGCCCGTTTGACCATCGGCGAAGGTTAGAGGAGGTTAGGGGTCGGCATATGAAATCCAAACCCCCTTTTTCCAAACAAGAAACACAAATCTCTCATATTATCCTTCTCTAAGAAATTATCTTGAAGTGTGAGAATATCATACCAAATACACATGTTGTATGCATATCTTTTACTGTGTGTAAGTAGTTGTGTTGGAACATGTTTTATGTTTTTGACACGTGATCTTAGATCATGATCTAATCCTAGATTGCAATCTGATGTCAGATTCTGTTTGGTAAATAGTTTGAGTTGCAATCTTTAGGTCAAGAACACATATGAGATCTCGCTCAAAAACCCCTTGAGATTGCATTTCATTCTCACACCGTGTTCTTAAGAGGTAGCGTTAACTATGGTTACCATGCACATGCTGAAATGTGCAAGTAGTTTAGTATTTTGACATATAAAACATAAAACAAGGCCATTTCTTTCTTCTCTTTCTCCTTTCTCAATCATGCATTTTCATAATTTCATGTAACCAAATGATTAGTGCAATCTAACATGTTGATGTCAAGATTATGATCCTGTGATCTGATCTCAAGATCGCAATCTCATGATCATTAGATCGCATACCAATGTTATCTGTAGTTTGGATTGATACCCATGCTTCATAATTTGGTAATGACCAGAGTGAGGCCACCACATATACTGCTTTATTTTTTATTTTCTTTAAAGCTACCTCTACGACTTTTGAAATTTTATGTTCTTAATTTATACTTTATGATTATAAATTTTAATACAAAATGAGAGAGAGAGAGAGAGAGAGAGAGAGAGAGAGAGAGAGAGAGAGAGAGTGCAGTGTAACACAAGCCAAAAACAAAGACCCCAGGAACCTTTGGTGCATTTTAGTTCTATGGTCGAAGTGGAAGAGTAAAGCCAAAATCTCCAAAAGAATTTCCCTTCTACTTAAAGTATAGGCATGTAGAAAGAGAACACATCTTCATCTTCTTCAAAGCCAAGCCATATTTCCCCCCAATATCCTTCTTTATCACCATTAACGTTACATATATAAATCAAACCGTATCTCTTCCCCTGGATTTATATAAATCACTCAAGTCTAGCAAAACAACCAGAGCCCATAAAAAATGGATAAACTGTTCTTGGTTTTCCTTCTTGGTCTGTTGATAGCAGCTCATGTAGTTGCAGAAGCTAGTGTATATGACGACTTTGCCATGCTTGGAGAGCTTGAAGAGTTGGACGTAGATGAAGGATATGAGATAGAAGAAGAACAACCTTTTGGCATTCCAGGATGGACAAGTGAACATGGCGGCAAAGTTCTTGTAAATGTAGATGCCTTTGGTGCAGTTGGAGATGGAATTGCTGATGATACCCAGGTGAAATTTCTTTTCTGTTTTCAAATTTATGAAGGTTGGTTTGTAACTAAAAAAAAAATTAGTGTACATTGGCAAACGGCTTAAAACAAGGAGGGTATATATTAGTTTCCAGAGGAAGTTTTATATTAATGATTGGTAGAGAATGGAATTTGAATTTGAATGGAGAGCCAGGTGAAGCCAAGTTGATTAATTGAAACTTTTCATCAAAATTTTTACTATTCAAATAAGTAAAACTTTTATTGAACATTCTGTGTTAATGATCTATTATCAGGCCTTCTTAGATGCATGGGATAAAGCGTGCTCTACACCCAAATCAGTTTTCTTGGTACCACAAGGAAAGCAGTATCTAGTTAGTGCAACTAGATATAAAGGACCCTGTGCCGATAAGTTAATAATCCAGGTATTTTTCAATTTATTATAGTATGCATTACATTGTATCAACAGATCAATACAAATTATTGCTAGAGTAATCCAAAGTCATTGAGTTTCACACCTAGTTGCCGATTTTCGAAATTTTTTTCCGGGTTTAGTTATCATTATTGTTGTTGTTGTTGGGATGCAGATTGACGGAACAATTGTAGCACCAGATGAACCCAGTAACTGGGACCCAAATAACCCAAGAATATGGCTTGATTTCTCCAAACTGGACAGGGTAACCTTCCAAGGTGGTGGGGTTATTGATGGTAGTGGCGCCAAATGGTGGGAAGCCTCTTGCAAAAGGAACAAAGCAAATGTGAATCTTGCTAACCAGTTCTTTTATGTTTTCTTTTCTTTTGAATTTTGATCACTGCTTAATTAAATTAAGCAAATACAGATTTTAACTTCATTTTTCACCCTTCATTGTTTTTGACAGCCTTGCAAAGGGGCCCCAACAGTAAGTATTTAGACCCATTGCTGATTGATAATTTACATTATTACAGGATCAATGAAACTGATGGGTGTAAGTTAATACATAAATAACTTTTAGTAACATAAGAGAGATGATGCAGGCACTAACGATCGATTCGAGCTCGACGGTGAGGTTTACAGGTCTTACCATCCGGAACAGCCAACAGATGCATTTTGTCATCTCTCGGTGCCAGGCAGTACGTGTGTCGGACATCCTAATCTCGGCGCCGGGCACCAGTCCTAACACTGATGGAGTGCATATTACTGGATCCACCAATGTTGTGATCCAAAGCAGCAAAATTGGAACAGGTTTTTACACATCCCATAACCAGTGTTTTTCTAATGGTTCGGCCAACAGGTTGGACCGGTTAGACGCATTACCAATTGATGTTTTTTTCTTTTTTAAGTTCTGTCTTCTCTTATATGGTACCTACGACCCTGACAACCTCAACCTATTTACATCGGAACTCCTACCGAAAAGCTTTAAAAAGTTGAAGAGTTGGTGTGATTTTATCTTACCTCATTGAATCAAAACTCAAAAAGAGAAAAAAAAAACCTGTTTAAAGCACACACAGTAGAAAAGATCCCATTGTTAACATGACAACAATTACCTTTCAGAGAGAAAACCAGTTTACCTTATTGGCCTTAACAAAGCACATCTACCACTCTCACAGGTTAATATAAATGACAGACTTGATCTCCAAAGCATTTAAAAAGTTGTAGTTTATGACTCTGTGATACTCAGGTGATGACTGCATCTCCATTGTCAATGGTAGCTCAAGTATCAAGATGAAGAACATTTATTGTGGACCAGGTCATGGAATCAGGTAAACTGATTTTCAAAGAACCAAAAAAGAAAAAAAAAATGATGAAAGAGTAAAAATACCATAAAATACAGTTTGCATTACAGATTGTGTTGGTGACAAGATTGCAATGGGTCGGGTTGGGTTGACTGCTGAGCTAACGGCTATTCACCCATCCCAAACCCGACTCCTTTATTAATCGGGATGCCAACCCTAACTTGGGATAAAAGGGACTATTATTCCCTCATACATGTCATGTAATAATGACCAAAACCGAAATTTGTACTAAATCAGAAGATAAGTGCATGGTGATGACCATCATCAAGTGAATAGAAGTTAGTACTGATCAAATGGTGAAGTCTAAGAACTGCCCAAGGGCAATCTGCTAGACATTATCAAATCACAATCCTCAGCATGGGTAATTTGAGTTGACTGTTAATAAGTTCTATGGTTTAAATATTGCTTTTGTCTTTGTTAGCATTGGGAGCCTTGGAAAGGACAACTCCGTAGGCATAGTAACAAAGGTGGTTGTGGACACAGCAGTCCTCAAGGAGACTACAAATGGCCTCAGAATCAAAACTTGGCAGGTAATTATCTCATTCCATCAAGAGTGGCATGAAAACTTTCCACCATGCAAATATGCTAGGATTATTTTGTAGGCAAAAGCATGCTCATGCAGTACAGACAGAGCTTCCTTGTATATAGGAATTTTTTTTTTACAAAAAAAATACATGTCAGACTTGCGACAATTTTCCATTTTGGTGGATAGGGAGGATCTGGTTATGTTCGTTCTGTGCGCTATGAAAATGTGATGATGGATGATGTTGCAAACCCCATTATCATTGATCAATTCTACTGTGATTCACCAAAGACTTGCCAGAACCAGGTACAATCTTACTTTGTACTCATTCATCATTTCTAGGGTTAGTTTGTCTATTTCACCAGTAATGAGTCATTGCTCGTCAAGTTAAGACTACTTGGCTGGGGCTGATATCATCTGCGACAACCCCCCCCCCCTGATGGGACACTCAGGAGG
>JAOXJP010122718.1:0-13809 GCA_025762735.1 Platanus orientalis | reverse complement strand
ACTGCTGTAAAATTTCTGGACAGCAAGAGTGCTTCACAAAGTATAGAAATCCACCAAAATAAGCTATCCTTATGGTTTTACAATGAGTGTGGCTACTGGAATTTAAGTAAACAGCAAGCCTACATCAAAATATTGTTGAAATATAACCCAAATAATAATCAAGTACTCACAAAATGTGATGTCTCCATGCACATGTATTGTAGCAGATTTCTATAGGAACTCAAAGAAGTGCTCATCCAATAACGTACAGCCAATATTTGAAAATACTGCTCTTACCCCTTGTAGATGACACAAAGGTCTCTCAAAATATGTAGGAATTTTCTCAGGTTCTTCTCCAAAATAATAAAAAAAATTCAATAAAAACCTGCTGTGGACTAGGTGCCACCAGCCCCTCTTTGTGGCTGTCCCCATTTAATAGGGAGTGGATCAAAGAGAGAAAAAACTCTCCTAGGGGGTCGCCTAAGGGTTTACACACCCTTATGAAATGGTTAAGTCAAAGGAGTAGGGGTTAGGGAAGGGTGATGGAGAGAAGGGATGGAGGTTGTTAGGTTTGGCGTTATTTGCAGCCAACCATTAGATCATAAAAGGATCTAACGGTGGCCACTTGCTTTAGGGTTTAAGACTCCTATGAGAAGTTGAGTCTATTGACGGCTAAGCAAGGTAAAACCTTAATATATATTAGGGGAAAATCAAGAGAGAGTGAGGAGAAGCAACTGTTCAAGGGGATTCTTGGTATTTCTTTAGGGTTTGAGAGTGAGAGAGAGAAAGGGTGTACAAGGGGAAACAGTGTGAGTTTCAGGTTTGGAAATACACATTCTTGTATGGATTTTACATTCTCATAGTGAAAAAACTTGTTTTTCACCCGTGGATGTAGGCACATTGCTGAACCACATAAATCTTGGTGTCTTTTATTTTTTTCTGTGCTTTGATTTATTTTATTTATTTTTCTTGTTAATTCATACTTGAATAATTGCTGCGAAACACAGCAAGTGGTATTAGGCGCCATGTTTGGTCAGGGAGGATAGGAATTAAGAACAAGTTCTTGATTACCGGAGTTCAGTACGATGTTACAGGGAAATAAAAGGAAAATCCAAGGAGATGGAGAATGGTTGTATCGTCTGAGAAGGAATACGGTGATTGATAGTGTTCCTTTGACCTCGACGGGTAGCTGGAAAGGTGATGCACGAAAAAACAAGCGTTTGTGTAGGGTTTCTTTCACAACTGGGGCAGAGACAGGTGTTATGGGTTTCCAGGTGATAGATGATGGCGAGACAGTTCTTACGGTTGGAGAGGACAGATTGAAGTCCTTTTCTGGAGTTGACTAGACGAGTTGGTTCGGGGTAGCTATACATGTGTATTGGCTGTGTTATGATTGAGTCAGATGGTGTTAGAACCAAATTGATTCGATGATATGTGTAGCGGTGATTCTTAAAGGTCAATGGTTCATGGTGATGGCAAACAAGTTGGGATTTAGGCTTGAGGTAGAGGTGCATTCTAGATATACATAGCGTAAAGTTCACTAGGAAGGACAAGTGCAGGTTTTCTCAAAGGTGGTTTCAAAATATGAGCCAAGGTGGAGTGTGGTGTACATGTCACAGGTTCTGTGTCTTGTCAAAGATACAGGTGTTCGCAGTATCTAGAGTTACCCTTTGGGGTTGTGTGGAGAAGATGGGAGTAGAGTTTTTTGTATTATGTAGTCTTGGTTGAATTCAAGCCAAGGTAGAGATTTGTTGTGTTAGTGATGTTAATTCTACGACTCTCCGACATGACACCAACACGTTTTTGGAAAGGGTTTTGGCAACTACTGTTTTTTGGTATTTTAGCTATAAAAACTTTGTTTTAATGTATGGGTGATTAGGGTTTCTTCTCTTGAGACAGAAAAATGTATTGGAAGAGAAGAGACAACCGTAAAGCTCTTGTAATCTCCGATTTTTTCTCATAGTAAAATCTCTCTTGATCGTCTTTGCCCGTGGATGTAGGCTTCAAACCGAACCACGTTAAATCCTCTTGTGCTTTGTGTGTGTTTGTTGTTTGCATTAATTTCTTCTTCTATTATTTGCTGCATACGATCCAATCTAGGCTTCTGCACAACAAACTGGTATTTGAGCTCTAGGTTGAGATTGAGTTTTTTTTTTTGACATGGCGGCAAGGTACGAAGTGGAGCCGACTTCAGCAAGAAATCTTCTAAGGGGCTGAAAAAAAAGCCAAGGTGGAGATTAATTGTTGTGCTAGAACAACACATAGGAACAAAACATAGATCGGATTCAAGTATGCGATGCACGTGAAACAATACGAGAAAACAAAAAATGACAAAAAACAATATTTAACGTGGTTTGGCAAACCTACCTACATCCATGGGTGAAGACAATCAAGAACTTTCACTAAAACGAAGAATAAAGAGATTAGAAAACATACAAAGGTGAGTTCCAAAACCAAAGGTTAAACCTTGCGAACTCTCCACACAAAATATGTTTTTGCTTCTCTACAAAGTCTTGACAAAACCCAAACTGCCACAAGTCTTCCGCAGGCACAATTTTCTGCATTCTTCTCACAACCCTAAAACCCATAAAAGCTACTTTTTATCGGTGACACACACACACCAAAGAACCCTAATATGTTAAGGGCTTAAGATTCCCTAAATAAACAAACTTCCTAAAGCGGTTTCCTTAGCTTATTGGGTTGCACACGGCTTAGGAAACGTGTGAATTCAAGACACCTCCAACAGAGGTTAATGTGCAACACTATAGAAAATTCTAATTCAAGAAGGGAATGATAGGAAGAACCAAGAGGGAGATGGAAAAGAAAAAGGAGAGAACAAGAAGAAGTAGAAGATTAGGAAGAAGGAGAGGATTCCTTACCTTGGAATCATGAGGGAGGAGATCAGCCCATTCGTGAGTATCAAAAACTTTTTTTATTTCTTCCAATTTGTTCCAAGCATCATTACAACAATAGGGTTATAACCCTTTTAAAAATTTTGAAACAAAGTTCCTAAACTACCCCTCTCAAAAGGCTCACATGACCAACCTTATTTAAGCCCCTATTTGACTACAGAAAAATAACATAAAGTCCCCAATTTACCCCCTAAACATTGCTAAACACTAACTTCCTAACCTATGGCTGGAAAAAACCTTATTACATGAAAAAAAAATCAAATAAAAATATCCCTAAACACTCTCTACTAAGGACCTTTGCCCCCTTTCTTCTTTCCTTGAGAAATCTTGGACTTGGGCTTCCAAAGGGGGTAGTTTCTCTCCAGATATTGTAGAGCTACTGCATCAACTCCCCCCCCCCCCCCTCTTAGAAAATTCAGTCCCATTGAGTTGGGATGGAGGTCCTAAAATGCCCTCGCCTCTTGGAATCTGATGGAGAAGAAAAGATGCTACAGTCTTCTTAAGCTTCACATTTAGTGCATCTTTGCAAGGAATCATGGTGATCCTTGTTCGGCCTTGCTGGAAAGAGTTGGGTGTTTTTGAAATCATAGTGTTGCGACTTCTTGTCATAAAGCCCATGGACGCCCTAGTAATATGTGACATACCTTCAAAGGTAGTACATTACACATTACTTGATCAGTGAATCCTCCCAAAGAATAAGTAACAAGACTTCTCTCCTGAACTGATAAGTTCATATTGTTGATCCAAGTTACTTTATATGGTGAGGGTTGTGGCTCCACTTTCAGACCAATCTTCTTACAAGCCTCCTTAAACACGACATTAGTACAACTACCTCCACCAATCACAAATGAACACAAATGGTTGTTGCACCTAACTCTGGTCTGGAAAAGACTACAATGCCACCAATCCTCAATATCCTTGACCTCCCTGGTGGTCAAGACTAGGCGCAAAACACTAACTGTCTTCTCCTACTATTCTTAACGCTGCCGCTCAAGATTTGCCTCTGGCTTTAAGAATATCTCATCAGTCGGAATATACACCTCTACATCGTCATCATTCTCAGATGTAAGTTGTTTATCTGTGATTCCAACAACTTGCTGAGGACACTATGCTTGCCTATGGCTAGTGCTACCACACTGGAAACAACCTGGAATGTTCTTCTTAGGAGAACCTCTTGACTTGCGAGCTCTGTAAGGTGAAATTGGCCTATTGGTCCGTCTTATAATTGTTGGTGTCTTATTAGGCTGAGATCTAGGAGCTGTATGGATCAATGATGCTCCTGGAGTCTAAGATTGCATGCAGGAAGAACTAGTAGGAAAAAAATGTCTCTGTTGGGTTCCCTTCAAGTGATCTTTTGTAGTGTATGTTATATGAATGACATCAGCTAGCATAGGGAGGTAAGCAGAACACAGATTCACTGCATCTGGGGACGCAAACCACGTATGTACAGAGCAATCATGATATCATCATCCCATTGAGCCTGTGAACGTGTAGCTAAGTGATGAAAGCGGTTAGTATATTCCTTCAGTAGAGGAACCCTACTGGATTTGTGTGAGCTGAAGATGGGCTCTCTGCCTGACTCTTGGAACCTTAAACCTGCACCTCATAGCCGCCTTCAGATCATCCCAATGTCTGAAAGTATCCAAAGATCTGTGCTCCTCTTTGTGGTTATTCCACCACATCTGGGCTGTCCCCTTTAGTTTTGCCTCAACAAATTTCAGCCGCTTACTATTCGAAATACTATAGAAATCAAAGAAAGACTCCACGTTGTGCAACCAATCCAGGAACACATCCGTGTCACTACTACCATAAAAATCCGGCACCTCTAGGATCACATTACATCCAATGGCCTGCTGGACAACACCATTGGAGTTATCATGGTCCTTTGCAAAGTCTTGCCTAGGCCTATTTCGCCTAGGACTATGCTTTGTCATGTGATAGTTTGTCTCAAATTGCACACAGCTACCACCATCTCCACCAATTATTCTAGATGAGGCATTCTTAGTAGTTTCTTGCTAAGGAGTTTCTTGAATAATTACTTTCCCCTTATCAAAACCTCGGGTTTGATTCATGTTCTTGATAAGAATATCCAACTGGGCCGTTAGGGTATCGAACATGTCATCAACTTTCTTGTTTAAATTTTGGAGTTCCCTCTTCAACCCCACAAGTTCTAGTGCTTACTCATCCAACACAACATTAAGAGATGTAAGTGTCATTTCTCTTGGAATGGCCGTGCCAGCACTCTTAGGATCCCAACCAAAACATAGCAAGTTGGTTCCCTAAGCTCTAATACTAAATTGATGCGGAACGTAATCACCTAGGCTTAGGTTTAGGGAAGGTTTCCCAAAAGGTATTTGAAGAGCAAGATTAAAGGACTATAATGGGGTGTATAAGTGGTTGGAATATGCGAAAATAACAAATTACAAGACTGCTGTAAAATTTCTGGACAGCAAGAGTGCTTCACAAAGTATAGAAATCCACCAAAATAAGCTATCCTTATGGTTCTACAATGAGTGTGGCTACTGGAATTTAAGTAAACAGTAAGCCCACATAAAAATATTGTTGAAATATAACCCAAATAACCCAAATAATAATCAAATACTCACAAAATCTGATCTGTCCACGCACAGGTACTGTAGCAGATTTCTATAGGAACTCAAAGATGTGTTCATCCAATAATGTACAGCCAATATTTGAAAATACTGCTCTTACCCCTTGTAGATGACACAAAGGCCTCCCAAAATATGTAGGAAACTTCTCAAGTTCCTCTCCAAAATAATAAAAGAAATTCAATAAAATTCTGCTGTGGACTAGGTGCCGCCAGCCCCTCTTTGTGGCTGTCCCTATTTAATAGGGAATGGATCAAAGAGAGAGAAAACTCTCCTAGGTGGGTTGCCCAAGGATTTACACACCCTTATGAAATGGTTAAGTCAAAGGAGTAGGGGTTAGGGAAGGGTGATGAAGAGAAGGAATTGAGGTTAATGTGCAGCACTGCAGAAAATTCTGATTCAAGAAGGGAATGATGGGAAGAACCAGAAGGGAGATGGAAAAGAAAAAAGAGTGAACAAGAAGTAGAAGATTAGGAAGAAGGAGAGGATTCCTTACCTTGGAATCGTGAGGGAGGAGATCAGCCCATTTGTGGGTATCAAATTTATTTTATTTTATTTTCTTCCAATCTATTCCAAGCATCATACAGCAGTAGGGTTATAACCCTTTTAAAAATTTTGAAACAAAGTTCCTAAAATACCCCTCCTCTAAAGGCTCACATGACCAGCCTTATTTAAGCCCCTATCTTACTAAAGAAAAATAACATAAACTCCCCAATTTACCCCCTAAACATTGCTAAACACTAACTTCCTAACCTATGGTTGTAAAAAGCCTTAGCACATGCTAAAAATAAAAATAAAAAAATCTAATAAAAATATCCCTAAACACTCTCTACCAAGGACAACTGCCTCCTTTCTTCTGTCCTCGAGAAATCTTGGACTTGGGCTTCCAAAGGAGGTAGTTTCTCTCAAGATATTGTAGAGCTGCTACATTAAAGCCTAAACTAGCATTATAAATTTAAGATCTCTAAAAAAAAATCAAAATCATTTATGGTAATTTATGCTAGTCGAACCTTCTATAGAAAGGGATTAACTAGGCTCTCTAGTGGATCCTACATGTTTTCTCTTATGAGTTGACATATAAGGTTGGATCTGTGCTCAATGATGGGGACATCGGGTCCAAGTGCGAGTTCCAGGTCTACCAAAGGAGGCACATGATGGATATGGCCATGCTATGGTTCCATTATGACCATTCTTTTTATGTTACATGTTCTTTTTATTTTATGTCACACGTAGTGAGGGTATTTCAGTCGTTACATGTTATTTTGGGGTGTTTTTGTTAATTTTTATAGTTAGGGGTTATTTTGTCATAAAAGAATAAGGGATGGGATTAATTTTGAACCTGTTTCTATTTTGTATCTAAACCTAGCGTGAGATTCTCTATAAAGAGCCTACGACCAAGTTATTTGGGGCTATGAAATTTGAAATAAAAAAGTCACTTTGCTTTTCACAGCTCCTTCCTCTTTTGTGTTTGTCGAAAGTTGAAAAAACCCAAAACCTTGGAATGGGTCTAGGTCTCCACCTAGTTTAACGCTGGTGGTGGAGGTGACTCCCTCCCATTGGGTTAAATGTTTACTATCCACTTTCTTCTCTTCATGTTTTGCTATTTTAGAGTTTTCTTTCTTGCTGAAATTTCCAACGTTTTGAAGAAATCATCACCACAATTGGTTACAAGGGTGCTGGATAGATCACATACCTCCAGGGAATCCACAATAGCCAGGCGACACCACCTATAGAGACTTCCCATCTGATCCTGCTGATCAGAAAAAGTTCCATGCATTGAAATTAGCCCCAGGCGTGAAGACCAGTTGTACCTACTTCGTGAGATCACTTCCCAAACTCTCACGATCTGGTTTTTGTTTGAGTGGGGCCTCCTAGAACATCTCCAACACTTGTACGATCTATCCCCAAGCATCCATTCATCTCAGTTTCCAATTTGTTGAAGTTTTTCGAACTAATACTCCACACTAGGCATTAAATCATCAGAAGACAGTCTGCACGAGATCAACTTCAGCTCCTTCCTCTTCGAAGCTTTGTGAAGTTTGCTTTTCCCAGGGTATTAGAAACTCTTGGGCGATCCTAAAGGGATAGGATTCAATCCCTAATGTTTTGAAAATTCAAATTTCCACGTCTGGGATATCTACAGCAGCAGGCATCTGTCTAAAAGGGTTTTTTTACGAGACCACCCTTTAACCCCTAAAGACCTGGGCTTTGATAGGAGGATCTTCTCCAGCTTGTTGAGCACTCTTGGACGACCCTAATGGATGGGTCCCACTTTTTAAAATTTAAAAAAAAAAAAAAAAAAAAAACCCATACAAGGTATTCAGAGGCTGGCGACACTTGCTCTAGAAGAGAATTTTTTGAAAATTTAGGAAATCCCCAAATTGGATTTCTGAGCTTGGATATTGATTGCAAATATATTCAACATCACTAAGGAGGCATTCGACATCAGATCCAGGTATTTCTTCTCCTATTTGGCTCTCTTTTCAAATTTCTGACAGTAGATACTTTTGGCATGTAATGGCATATGGCCTGGATCTGAGTTTACTATTTCTTGGCCTAAACAGAACACCAATACAATATCCTGGTTGTCTAAATATATAATTAAACCCATCTCTAGACCTCTCAGATCATTTATGAAATTATTTAGCCTATTTCTTTGATTTTTGGCCTAATTTAGGCATTTTTCTGGTTTGACTTGCACTAGTCCCATTACTAAATTTTTGTATCTTATTGATAGTCTAAGCATGTTAATTAGGTCTCTACTTATTTATTAATTTTTGTAAGCCCTAATTCCTTTATTGCATACGAGTCTAATTTGAAGAATTGCTTGAATTAGCATGTGAACTTGCGAGTAGGAATCTTGTTTATTTTTCTTTATTATTTTATTAGTTTTATTCCCATCTCCAGAGCACACACTCACTATCCTACATGCATGCTGCATCACTCAACTGTTGTGGGATTGATTAATGTAGCTTCTTTAACCATTTAATCCTGTCAAAACATCCATGTTACATTTGTTGGAGTATATTAACTTCTGTATCTCTTAAAACCTTAAGGTTTTAGGAGAGTTGGTAAATTCACTGTTAACATGGTATCAAAGCCAAGCCAGGTTGCAAGTTTGAATCCTGTGGAAGTAAAGTATTCTCTTGGATATAGTACTAGACGTGTGTGCACTTGTGGACTCACTCTAGTTCTGCAAGTGTTCCTAGGAGAGAATAATGTTCCTCCAGAGGGGGTGTGTTGAAGTATTTTAATTTCTGTATCTCCTAACACCCTAAGGTTTTGGGAGAGTTGGTTAATCCACTGTTAACAACATTCACATGCATCACCTTTTTTTTTGAACACCTCATTCCCTTATTATTTGGAAGTTAGCAAATGGTAGGGCATATCACAGTTTTCTTTACCAAAGGAAAGGAGTTGTGTCTAGGCTGATTTGTGCTGTGCCGTGAAGGTTTTCAATTTATTCTTTTTGGTGTTTCTCCGTTTATGTTCATTTACTTCCTTGCTCTTTATTTTTAACAATTTTTTTTCTTGCTATAAATTGGGTGGAAAATTATTTTCTTTGCTTTCTTTTATAAGATAAAATATATTAATCAAGTGGACAAGGAGTCCCCAAAAACCAACAAAATATAATGACTCAAAGCCTTATACATAATTTGAACAACTCTCTTTTAAACAATTTGCAAATTTCTTATTATTTACAACCTAAAAGTAGCACCTATCCTTAGCCCTCTGAAAAACTCTATAGGAAGGCTTTGAGTTTTTTTTTAAAGTTTTGTTGTTCTTCTCCAACCATAGGGACAATCACACCGTGGGAAGAATTAACCACCAAAGCACCTTCCTCTTTCAACAAGAACTCAGCCACCTCCAATGTGATGGGGATATCCGAGCAAAGTGGGGCCCACACATGGCCTTGGTGGGGTCCACATGAGAAGACACATGGAGGAACATCTTTGGGACACATGATGAAGTTTTAGAGTCTTTATTTGAGCGTTTAATTGTTTTACTTAATAGTTTATGAGTTATTAGAGTCTAGGACATGCATGGGGGTTATGATGGTTTTTGTTTTTGGGTATTTTTTTAACTAGACATTATTTTCAATGGAATTTTAGTAACTTTAGAGAGTTAACAAGTTAAAGTGGGGCCCTCTTAAAGTGCTGGTCGAAATCCTTTAGAAGGGCTTGATTTCAAAACTTTTTGTTTTTAGAAAGTAAAGTTTTTAGTAGTTTTGAGTTTAGGATAGTCTTAGGTAGCAAGTAAGCTTGTAGTTTATAATTTGATTTTTTGCTATTTTCATGAGTTTGAGATGATGGAATTAATAAAAATTTTGGCTGGTTTCTTGCTCTTCATGAGTGGAACTCATTCTATTCTTCAAGTTTTTGGTGCCTAAACTTGAACCCAAGGATGGTGATGTCCAAGGGCTTGTGAAATAGGTGATTACCCACATCTAGGTACATCTTTTCCTTATCTCTTCTCTTCTCTTTCTTTCTTTCTCTTTTGTTCTACTGTTTTCTCTATTATAGAATCCTTCTTGGAGGCTTTTCTTGAAGCCAAATCCTGCAACAACCTGTGTTTAGTTAGCTTCAATCCCATAAACCCCAGTCTTTTCCTTGTTGTTTTTACCATAAACACAACTTGTTAGAACCCTATTCTTTACCTTAATCTGACCCAATACTTAGTCCTATATTCTCTGTTTGGAGTATACGTCTGAACCTATATAGCTTTTTGTTTCACTTTGACCTGATACAAAACAACCCATTACAAGCCCTTATATTCTCCACTGTTGTGCCCATAATCAATTCTCCAAACATGTATCCTTTGGATTATAAACCCCATGTACCCCCATAATACCTTGCTGTTCAGTATTAAACCTGAGCCTTACTTTGCTTCCCAGATCAGTTTATTGCAACCTCATAAAACCCCTTTATAACAGTCCTAGATTTTTAATGCTTCTAGCTTGTTATGAATACTCTGTATTTAGCCCAACAGTCAGTATACTCAAAAAAATAAAGGTATGCTCTGATACCGATTGAAATTCCCGAAATGGATCCTAGAGGGGGGTTGAATATGATTCTTAGACTTATTTAAAATTATTTTAAATAATTATTCATCCTCTTATGATTTACTTAATTTATTATAACATGCAGTGAAAATTCTTTTAATAAGTAAATCAATTTTGTATGAACTTATGATAGACCACGGAGCTCTGTCATGCATTATAGTGTCACCTATAGCAGAGCAGGAGTAGGGTTGATAAGTTTCCTAACGTTGTATGATTAATCCTTTTTACAATAACCTTAGTTAGAGTCACTTAGTGTGTTGGGCTACTTTGTATAATCACAATAAACATAAACAATCAATAAAGAGAAAATTCAACCAAACCACAACACCACAAATTTATAGTGGTTCGACCGTTTGGCCTATGTTCACTCTTTAATTAGCTCCTCCAAGCCTATTTAATTTTTATTAATAGTTCACTAACTATTACAGGACAAATTAATAAATCTGAGGATTTATTTACAAGTAATAGAGAATCCACTCCCTTGTAAGTGCGCTCTCAGTGACTCCGGTGGGCATTCTCCATCCAGTGACTCCGATGGATTATCTCGCACTTGGTGACTTCAACAAGTGTTTCACTAACATGCCTTTGGTGACTCCTGTAAAGGCTGAGAATCTGCCTTCTATGACTTCAGCGAAAGCTACGAATAAGTTGAAGATGAAAAAATCTTCGTTCTTCAGGATGCCTCTTGTGTAAGCGAATTTAACTTGTAGAAACACTTTTTCTTGCTTTCAACAAATGTAACTAAAGATTTTTGGAAAGCTTACATGTGACCTTGAATGTGTTTAACTATGTAGAACAACTTCTAAAGTCATAAGCCAATAATGGTTTAATTCATAGGTTCATTGGCTCTCTTTTACCAGGATTTGACTATATGTTCAAGCACAAGAGTTCTCTGTCTTTCTTAGGGCTCAAAGAGCCTTTTTATAGAGGTTTGAGAGAGCATGCAAGTTGTCCCCAACGTTTCAAAATATAGCCGTTTAGGCTCTCAAAATTTGAAAATTTTCGAATTTCTCGCCTAGGACTGGTCCTGGTGCTTCCTACACTGTTCATGACCGGTCCTGACACCAAACTTTGGTTGCACTGTTCATGACCGGTCCTGGCATAACTAGGACCAGTCTTGGAGGCTTGGACCTATCCCAAAAACCTAGGATAGGTCCCCAGGTCTTGTTAAGCCCAGATTTAGGTTTTTTGACCAATTTTTCCCCTTTTTTGGTCTTTTTTTCTTAGGCTTCTTTCCTTGGACTTGGGTCCATGTTATACACATATTTTTATGTGTGTTTTGGCTCTTTGACTCGTCTCAACCCAACTTACCAATTTTATGATTTTTACCTTTTAAGTTTTGTGTTTTGACTTCCTTGAGGTAACTAGCACTTGAGATTTGGGATTCTTCCATGATGTTTGAGTCTCTTTGGCATGGTCATTTTGGTTTCGAGTCCATCTTCTTGGTGCTTTTCTAGACTCTAAACTTCGGACTTACATTGGTATACAAATTACATTATAAAGTCTTATACACATGACCACTACATGTACTCATATTGTTTTGTGTATGGACATTGACAATACATAAAACCTAGTATAGTCTGCCCATATCTATTCCTCTTTAAACTTAGTTATATCAGTCCAGATTTATTGTTGATTTATCCTCACACAGGACCCATAATCAGTGGCCTTTCAACTACATCTTAGTTCCTATTCTTAACTCTACACAATACTATTTTCCCTTCATACCTTAGTGCTTTTATATACCTATATCTGTCCTAGTTCTATTTTGGACTCATTACCCACAGATACACAGCCTTTCTTTAGGCTGGCCCTACATCCATTTTGGTATCAGAGCTGTGTTGCATAACAATGAGAGACCATTTCCACAAAATCCCTTGGAAAAACTCACATCATTCCAGCCTCACTAAGGACCCTACTCTAAACCTCTTTAGCAAAGGCATAATGCATAAGGAATCAAGGATATGGTTCACCGATTCTTTGTCAATGAGACAAGGGGATAAACGTTTGGGAGATATTGGCCTCTCAATTGGAACAAATCCAAAGCAAGGATGCATCTTCTCTAAGTTGTCCACATGAAAAAACACATTTTGCATGGAATCTTTAATTTCCATATACCCTAAGGGACATTAGCTCTCTTACCTTTCTCATAGAGCTCGTAACATAACTTAACAGAAAACTGGTCATTCCTCTCCAACAACCAACATTGACGATCCTCCCTATCAGGGCATTAACCAATCATGGTCAAGAAAACCAAGAACTCAAGCCAAGTGATCAATTTCCTAATCGTTCAACCTTCTTCTAAGCTAGACTTTCTACCCACTACCCTCCTCATTAGTCACCCAATTTTCAGCAACTGTAACATTTCGGGAACAAGCCATGTTGAAAATAATAGGAACTTCATGCTTAAGCGGCCAAGGAGAGCACCATTTATCTTCCCAAAAGAGAGTATAGTTCCCACACCCACCTCCATAATAATTGCCTTTTTAAAGAACTCCATTTGGTCTATAATTCCTTTCCAAAGACTAACATCCATGGGAGCTGAGGCCTTCTTGGATTCCCACTTGTTCACCATCCCATATTTTGGTGCTATAACTTTCCTTCATAAGACCAAACCATATTTAGCTGAGATTGTTGTGGTATGGTCTCTCCAAGGGAGAGGTCGGTGTTTCAAGTCCCTTTGGAAGCATCCCCAATGGATTGGGTTGATGCTTGCCCCTCCTTGCCAGTGGTAGTGTGGGTTCGCCCTATGTGGCAATAGCAGCCCTAAGTGGCCTTACCAAAAAACAACAACAACAACCTTATCCCAACTATTTGGGGTTGGCTACACAAATCCTGTTCCGCCATTCCACTCTATTTAGGGTCATATTTGCCGTTAAACAACAACAACCTTCAACTTGTATCGTCTCACTCCTTCTCACTAGCGTAGTCATTGGGCTTCATTGCACATGACCAAACCATCTCAGTTGACTTTCCCTCATTTTATCCCTATTGGTGCTACACCTAAGCTCCCTCGAATGGAATCATTCCTAAATCTATCATTTCTAGTGTTGCCACTCATCCATCTCAATATCCTCATTTTAGCCACACTCATTTTATGTACGTGTTGTTTGTTGGCTGTACAACATTCTGCTGCAGAAATCATGGCTGGTGTTATAGCTGTCTTATAAAATTTTCCCTTCAATTTTAGTGGTATTCGTTTATCACACAACACTCCAGAAGCACCTCTCCACTTCAACCATCCCGC
>JAOXJP010122707.1:0-13809 GCA_025762735.1 Platanus orientalis | reverse complement strand
TTTGTTTATTGAATGTTTTATTTTCTTTTGATAATTGTTCAAGTCTATAAACTATCTTTGATTTATTGTTAACTCTGAGAATGGTGAATGCTTAAAAAGTCCCTGTAACTTGTTAACAAAGTACCTAATTGTTCTAAACAACATTCGATTCTACAATTATTTCTTTTGTTTTTAACAGAGTGAACTTTCGGCTGGGTAGAATCTATATTCAATTCTAACCGTGGTAGTTTGATTCAACATAAATTACAAGTTATTAAATGGATCCATGAAGCCTTAAGTCCATTTTATTTTTTTCTATTTTAACATTATTTTTGTTTCATACTACGGTGTGGAAACATTGATCTCTTTTCTTTTCTATTGCTCTTCCATTATAATCTTTGTTTTTATTGCACAAGTTAATCCCTGTGGATTCGACCTTGTTCAGGACTACAACACTTGTATACTTGCAAGTAAAGATACCCTGAATTTTTGGTTCATTAAGTTGGATCATTAATCTAGGTGTAACACATTACGATCAAGCAAGTCTTCCTTGTTACAAGTATCCAGTGTCAAGAACCGCTTGAGCCATCATGAAGCACTCCTCTTTGTGATCCATCTGCCATTGTTTGCATTCAGTTACCGGGAAGGGCATTCACACTGTGAAGGATCCGTCTTCGTGATCAGACTCCTCCATTGTGACAAAAGCATTATGTCACACTTGACTTTTATACCACTCTGAAAGTCAACAATATGGGCTTCTTAATGATCTTAAAAATGAATTAATCACATCCTAGTATAACAGTTTATTGTAAAAGCTTCATATTCATTGAAATATTTGAAAGATGTCATTCTATAGAAGAAAACAAAATCTATTGAAAACATAGGTGTTTTAGTTTAATGGAATTGGAACCCTATTTTTGCAATTATTTCCAAGTGTTGTATTTACTTTTTTTATTTCTTCTTCTTTTCTTTTATTTCCATATCGGTGGGGTTATAATACAAAAGAAAAATATAAGTTAGTCCATCCCCCCTGTGTATTTATGAAGGCTTTATGTCGTGCAATGACAGTATTATGCATCTCGCCCACATGCACAAGCTTGGGCACAGGTGCAAGCAAGGGCTTGGGTGCAAGGGCGTTTGGGGCACACTTTGTACATTGTAGATGTGCATCGTATAAGGGTTGCAAGATTCCTTTTCGATGCTTTAGATGAGCTCTCATTGAATCTAGGTTAGTCATGAATGACAGACAAGTTTGTTATGGGATGGAATCACAACTAACCAGGATCTACGACTAAACCAGGTTTGGGTAAATTAGTTCACAATGGGATTCATTAAAGTTGTTCGTGACTAACCGGACCACTTGAAAACAGGATTTGCGACTAAGGCCTATTGGTTATGAATGATGTGGACTCGCGACTAAGACTCGTTAAGGCTCAGATTCGTAATTGAATCCAATTCACGAATGGACCAAGTCATAAATGTGTTGAGCTTAGTTGCAAATGGACCGATACCTAGAAAAATCATTGTCAACTTGCCTTAGGAAAGGCCCAATCATTAATAGAAGCCCGGATTGATTTCCACCAATAATGGGACACATATAGGTGGTTGGTGAGATAGGATTGGAGCCCATCATCACTATTTAATCATGAAAATTGGGTTAGAAACCCACTTTGGCAAAGTGTAATGAATTGAGCTAAAAACAGTGAGAAAAACAAAGAACAAAGATGAGAAAGATAATAAGAAGGAGAAAATGAAACCATTGACGAAGATCTCTCTCCTCTATTTTCTTTCTTTTCTGGGTGTGTGTTGTAGCTTGAGTTTTGTTTTGCATCCTTGGGTTCAAAAATAGCCTCAATCCAAATGTATTCTTGTAGGAGAACCTCTACTCGGTTAAAGGTGCAACCCTTGTCTTCTTGACATACATATATATATATATATATATATATATGAAATTCTTAGAAAATTTGGACAAGTTTTTATTTATGTTTTCTAACACCCGACTCTAAGGACAATGAGTTTCTAAAGGAGGTATCATACGTATCTACCAGGTAGTACAGGCCCCTTGAGAGACAAGGAGTTGAATCTAAGATTTGTTGTATCATGGAGGTAGCTTGGCGTGCTCCCTTGCACAATTAAGTGGGAGGCCTCAACTATCTTCAAGAAACATGATAACAGCACCTCCTTGACTCGATTCGCTCAATTTTTAATTTGATTAAGATCAAATTCTTAACTCTTATATGAAATTATTGGATTTGCTAGTTCCAACAAAGTCCACATCAAATCTACCTTTCTTGGCAAGACTAATTGTTGTAACTAATTTTTAATATTAATTATGATAAGGAGAATTAGCGTTATCAACTCCCGATCATATATGAGAGTAGATTTTTTGGGGGGACCTATATTAAATTATATGACTTTTTCCATTCCTAAGAAATTCTCCATTGAGTGTGAAAATATAGGACCTTGAAAGAAACACACGATAAGATACAAACAGGGGTAGAGGACATCCATATTATTCTTGAGGTTTTCTTGGTGCATTGGTCACAACCCATTTATCATTGTTATATGTATACAAGGAGTGGATGCTTCATCTCTTCATGTATCTCCTTCATAAGTGCATTATATCATCTTTCTAGTTTTTATTTTTTTATTAGGCGTAAAAGTTTTAATGCATAATGATATTATAGTTTGCTCTAGATATCCCATGCATAATATAGTTTATAAATGAGAGCAAATATGCACTGCAGATATTCAAAGATGACCATGAGTTTGGAGATTTTCCATGCCCCAAAAATACACAAATCGATGATAAAGACTTTCTGCTAAAGTGGTTTCCTTTCCTTTCTACTAATAAAAAATGGATAAGTTTCCTACATCACAATTACCAATTTTCACCACATGTGCATCAGGACCCTTATGCTAGTGTTACCCATAGCAATCCCGCCACTATTACCACGAGAATGACACTAACAACACATCAGAGGATCCCAAGTGATATGTCACCCTCAAAGAGATATGACCCACTTCTTGGATCAACAAATTTGGAGTCTTTATCTATTTACTACTAACCAATGGAACCAATTGTTCTCGAAAAGGCTAAAATGATTGTTCTTGGAGTGTCCTTTTAGACAACAACACATGCGTGAAGGCATATTGAAACATTGGCATCGTGAAGGACACAAACCCTTTTTGGAACAAGAATAAAATTTTATGAACATAATTTGTCTTACAAACTTAGATATATTCTATCCATATTTGGATCCTATCCAGCCAGCCTCCTTACGGTATGTTAGGACTTGTCTAGCCTAACAGGTCGACGCATCACCGAAAAAAGGAGGTCGGACAAGATTCAAACCACCCATGTTTGGTGATGTGTCAACCTGTTAGGCCAGACAAGTCCTAACAGGCCAAACAGGATCCAAACCGGTAAATCCTATACTTGTGTCTAGACATTTAATAATGGTAAAATAGATACTGAACTAAAACAGTTAAAACAGATATATGTGAATGGTATAGAACAAAACAAAGCAAATAAGAAAAGAGATACATATAACGAAACTGAACAGAACAAAACAAATAAATTTGTTGTCTAAGCCAATATAGATAACAATTATACCATTTAATTCCCGGTGAAAATGATCAGACAAATCATTTAATCCCCGATGATAAAGGCCAGACACACTATTTAATCTCCAATGAAAAGAGCTCAACACACTGTTTAATCTCCGATGAGAAGAGCCTGATGGGTATTATCAATTATTTCCCTCAATGATAAAGGGTGACTCATAAATATAAAATAATATTCAATAATAGTATAGATCTTATAACATATAACAACATAAAGTAAACATATTCATAATAATTTAAACCAAAGATGTTTGATCCACCTAAGCACATAACTATTGAACATCTTTACAAAACTAATTAGAATACTGATCTCTTGAAGTCTAAACACTTTCTTTTACAAATCAGATTTTTCAACAACACTTAAAGACTTATAGCATACAAATCAGAAAACAAACATGTCGGGATCTTGCAAAACAAGGAAAAATGTCTCTAAGATCCTACGAGATAAAAACCAAAACTAAGATCACTTGTGTTCTTTAAATGGATCAAAGCTTAAATGAAATGATTTAAATACTTTGTAAAATAGAAATCAAAATAAACTAAAACCTAAGAAATTTTGCTAAACAAAACATGTTGTTCGTACATTCTTGTAAACCCAAAAATACCTTTTTAAAATAAGAGTTCTTAGCTTCAAAACCATTCAAAAAACCAGAGTAGAACAATGTAGATCTTTGCAAAATGAGATTAAAGTACATCTATGAACCTAATAAAAGGAAAAACAAAAGATAGTTTGCATATTTTCTTACTTGTTTTTCAGAGTTATGTTCCTAGCTTTCGCTCATCCACAAATCCCCATAATTCCTTGTAGACCTAGCTTTTCCTTTTTCCTCTTGCTCTTTGATCATTCTCTAGGGTTTCAATGTTGAATTAAGTCGTGTTTGGTCCCTTATATAGACTTACATAGAGTCCTCACGCATTTGGGGGTGTTACTATTTCGAAAAAATCCCAAAAAAAAATACTGCTTTTTGAAAATCGATCGCTCCAGGCAATCGATCGGGGAAGTGCCAATCGATTAAGTTGCCTAGGCCGGATTAATCAGGCATACCCCCGGTTGATTGGCCTGGGCCAATTTTTTTTTTCTTTGACCCTTCCTTACTAAAACACTTATAACTTTTTTATTCAGACTCAGTTTCACTCGTTGTTTGTTTTGTTGAAGTCTAGACTTTGAGATCTTTCCAATGACATAAATTTTGGTAGCAAATTTTTTCTACATTTTCGCTGGTGTGTCTCTAAAATTGTGCCAATTAACAGTTCAATACATATGTGTTTAAATTGTTCTAAGTGTGTGGGATCATATATATCATTTATATACATACGTGACACATGTGCAAAATATATGCGAACATGTGCGGGGTGTTACAAAGCACATTAGATTTGGTACAACCCCTAAGGTAAGCCCAAGGTCAGACTGAAATCAAGGGTTGACACATCAGCACCGAAAAATGATTTACACTTTTATGGGGATGCTTTTCACTTTTTAGTGTTGATATGTCAACCCCTAATTCTGAGCTCCTAAGGGGTGTAAAGGGAAGGCTCCAAATTTAGAAAGGAAGATCCCATTGCAGAAATTGTAGCCGAAGTGGGAGGATTTTCTATTATTTTTATAGAATTCTTCTATCTTTAAAGAAATTTCCTTTAACTTTAAAAAATTCTCTACTAACTTTAGAGGAGAAACCTTCAACTCAAGAGAAAATCCAAATGAAGAAGAGCAAAGAGCAAAGAAAAATCAAAGGATTTGAGCACAGAAGGAAGCTTACAACCTCCCCATTTATGAGTATTTCTTCTCAATTTAAATTTATGTAGAAACCTCTATGCTAGGTCATGTAGTTTTAGGTTACTTAGGGTTTAGGTTTTGTTTTAGGTTAATCCATACATAATCTTCACATTTTGATGAATGTTTGTTGATTTGATTGCTACATCCCATGTTTGCTCCTAAAACCAATGCAATTTAATGTGAATTAAATTAAACTTCTCATAGATGATTTTAATTCTCAAAGAAAAACAACATGCAAATAAGTGTAGATTCATAATCTTCAATCATCTTTCTTAGCCTAGGCTTTCTTCATTTAATTTTGATTTCTAATTTCATACACCACGTAACTTTCATGTTAATTTTTGAAATTTCATTATGATGACGGCACGGATTTGGTGCATCCCCTTAATGAACAACTAAAGTCCTCCTGCATACAGGAGGGACACATCACATCGAAAAAGTGGGGGGGAGGTAATTTTCACTTTTTAATGTGATGTCTCCCCCTCTGTATGCGGGAGGACTTTAGACATTCATTAAGGGGGTGCACCAATACCAAGGGTTACGATGAATGCAAACCTTGGGATTTTAATCTAGAGATTCACCCAAGACCCTTTATCATAGAGGGTTTTGATTGATGTGAATCTCATTGTATGACTACGTGTACATTTGAATGATGGAAATGCGTGATGAATTTTATGTTTCTATATAAATGGGAGAATCAATTCATATGAGAATGGATGCATAACTTTAATTAACTAACTTATAACCAATTGATGTTAAATAAAGAACGAAATAAATAGCGTAAGGAGAGCAAGTTGGCCACAGTTTCTAGATGTCCCACCTAAGCCAATTTCTTACCCGACTTTGAACCTAATTTTGGCCCCTAATATTGTCAAATTAGAATATTTTCCCAAAAATAATATTTTTATATAATCGCATCATCTTTTCAATGAAAACAAATCATCTTAATCGAATATCAAACAAAAAATTTATGTACAAATTATTAAGGAGTGCGCGAAGCTGTCAGGAGCCCAGGGGGTACGGTCATCTGAACGATCACCCATAGGGCCGGCGGTCCTTCGAATGATCGTGCTCCCCAAACCTCTCAGGCGCGGTCGTCTGAATGACCTCTAGGCCTTGGGAGCCCATCGGTCCTTCAAATGACCATTGTCCTGGGGTCAACAGCTCTCCAAAGGACCACCCACCTTAGGGCTGGTCTTTTGAAGAATCTCCCATTTTGGAGTAGATTTTGTTGGAAAATCATTCAAATTCAAAAATTGTCTTAAAAATAGAAGTTCTAGATAATTGAGTTAGATTTATAATGTGATAAGAATCACCTTAATCTAATGTTGGATGAAGAAGTTATGGCCGAAATGTTGAGTACTGTGCGGAATTGTCCTTCTCTAAGATGACTCAAAACCTTTGTGACACTTACCTGCTACCTCACAACGGTCCCCAACCATGTGTGATTGTCCAAGATTAAACATCAATTGGTGCTCTAAAGTCTCCTAAACTACAACATGTGCAATATATGATGTCTATGTGGGTGGTTTGTTAAGAGCTGAGTAAAGTAAGGAATTTGGGATTTTCATGTGTACACAACTAAACAAATTTTCTTTCTCTATCATGGCTCATGTATTAACAATAAGATGAAATGGGATTTTAATGCTCTATCACCTCTACACACCCAAGCACCAGCTCATGGTAGCATAAAAATAATGGAGTGCCCTCCTTGGAGAGACCCATGTGCTATTTCATAGCACCACGTGAAGGGTTATGATTCCTTGGTTTCAAGTCACTCAAGTGGAGAAGACCCTAAGACCACTAGACACCATCATTTATTCTTGAAATAAGATGACGGGATTAGTATACAAGCATACATTATATGGGTCGTTGGGGTGCTAACACCTTCCACAACCATTATCGAACATCTAAACCCCACCTCCAGACTCTAGTTAGACTGTGCCAAGATGTTCTTAGGGGCTTCTCTAAGGAGTACCGTAAAGGGTGCACAATCACGCCTCATTGACTAGTGACAACTCTTAACTTATACAAAACTGTAAACAACATTTATATATGCATAAAGAGGATCCACCTCATCCTGCACCCAATCGCTCACAAGGTGAGACGACGCTGTCGAGAGACCCCTCACGCTCCCAGTGCCCCCTCTCAGGAACTCACATTCTGGTTCATTTAAATATTCGATTCTCTAGGTGAAGTACTATTGGATGGGTATGATTTGGAGAATCTCCAATTAAAGTGGCTACAAGAATAGATAGGACTGGTTAATCAAGAATCATCATTCTTTTTTTACATCATTAGCTATGAACATTCTATATGGTAGAGAAGATGGAGAAATGGACCAGATCATAGAACTTGCCAAAACTACAAATGCATATTCTCTCATACAAAAATTGCCTCATGGTTATCATACACAAGTTGGAATATATATGTATAGTCTACCAATGATTACATAGTATAGTTAATTAATGTCCATCTAATAAAGGTGAAGAAAATCGATCCAAATCATCATAAGGAAACCTTTGGAATCGATAAGCTATGAAATGTAACAATTTGATCAACCTAAATGTCTTAATTAGTGAAACATTTTGAATGTTGATCCTAAATTTAGTTGCTAATTTAGTTCATATGATCGTCTAATTGGTGTGACATTTAGGATAACACACCAAATATACAATCTAAATCAATGGTATTCTCACCAAGTGTTCAAATTGCTTTATCGGTTTTAATATTTTACTGTTTCTTGATATAAGGTGGGAGAGGACTTTGGGGAACAATCAAAATGTAGATCAACATTATCATTGGTGATTGCCAGTTTAATATACCTACAAGAATAAATAGTAAATGATAATTGCTTAAAATTACATAATTATCATAATTAAAATAAGCATTATTGCATTTATTTTATATGTATTTATATTAAATTATGTATTTTCCCTTGTAGGATCTCAAGAAAAGCCCAATTGAAGTTTGAAGCCCATTAGCAAAGCCTACCAATAGAGATGATGTCACAAGATGATGGATCACCACCAACCGATCTAATCAAGTGAAGATCAAGCATCCAAGGGAATTTCAAGGGTCAAAATTGATAGAGTAGGATGATTAGACATTGGACTAGCTTACTCATGGGGCAAACAAGTCAAAAACATATGGGGTTCATGAGCAAAAAGATCTTCATTTCATGCATATTTTAGAAAATTTGTTAGAAAAGGAGTTTTGAGTCATATTTGGTATTTTTGCCATACATTTTGATTCAAAATTCGGATTAAGGCAAAGCTGATGGGGTTGGAAAGAGATTCAATTCTCTACAAATTTGTATTTCACAATTTTTTTCAATTAGGATGATTTCAATATCAAAAATAGAAGACAATGTTGAGAAAATTTGAAAGAACGTGAATGCTGAAAATTTAGACATTTTTTAGCTTCTTTCATTTTTCTACTATAAAAGGGCTGTCTATGCACGGATTTATCACTTCTTCTCCTCTCTTCTATTATTAATTTTTAGGGTTTTAGTCTTTTTCTTATATGGTTTATATTGAGAAGATGTTTGGCTAAAATCCTAGCTATGGTTATAGGGGAAGCTTGGTACTTTATAATGTAATTTTAGGTTGACAAGTAAATTTCAATGCAATTTTTGTTTTATTTGAATGTTTTAAGTTTATTATTTTTTATCTAATGTTACAAGTCTATAAACTATCTTTGATTTATCGTTAACTCCAAGTACAATAAATGCTTAGAAAAACTTCGTGACTTGTTAACAAAGTGCATACTGTTTTGCATTTAATTATACAATTACCTTCTTATATAAATCATTTTTGAGTTTAACATTGTGATCTTCTGGTTAGATAGAATCATCATTCAATTCTAAATGTGATGAATTGATCCAAGATACATCATAAAGTACTAAGGGGACCCTTAAAACCTTAATTCTTTTAATTATTTTATAACATCTACTTATGCTTCATACTACGGTATAGAAACATTAATTTATTTTCTTTATTTTCTCTTATACTTCTCTTCTTTTGTAATCTTTGTTTTTATTACACAAGTCAATCCTTGTGGATTCAACCTTGTTCCGTACTACAACACTTGTATACTTGCAAGCAAAACTACCTTGGATTTGTAGTTCATTAAGTTTGGTCATTAGTCTAGGCGTAACAAGTTTTTGGTACTGTTGCTAGGGATTGCAACATGTGATGAGAACACTGGTTACAAAATTCTTTTTTATTGTACTTTATTTTATTACTTTGTTGTGTTGTTTTCTTTTTTGTAGGAATCAAGATTTGAATATGGCTAAAAGATAAAAAAGCATAATGGGTCTACTATGCCTTCAATCTTGTTGTGCTTTAAAAATAAATAATTTTTTTCTTTTTAAGATTTTTGGTGTATAAGTTCATGTGTTTCAAGTATAATCTTGTTCCCAAGGAAATCTCTCTTTTTTTTCTTCTTTCATCCAAGGCTTGATACTGCATGCCCCTACTTAAAGAAGGCGCAGAAAATTTGAGATTTGACTTGTAAACACTTGAATTAATACTCTTAGATCTTTAAAGAAAATTGGAAATATCAATATTGAGCATATAGCAGGTTGAAAGAAAGTCTTTAGTTGCCAATTGATCCAGCACCGCTTAAAACTATGTGAGAATTTGTTTTCAATTCTTTAAGCTTTGATAAATTTTCCTGGTACTTTAGTTCCACTTCCTTTTTATTTTGTTTCCTAGATGTGTTGAGTTAGGATTGCATCAACTTACAATCTAATGGGAAGCTCAACATATATATTTCAGTGTATATGTGTCCAGTCTGTAGCCGATTAAGCTAGATTGTTCAAATAGAAGACTTTTAGGTTGTACATGCATTGTGATTGATAATCTCAGACTTTTCCATATTTTAGGTGTTATTTGTTTTTAGGATTTAGTTTTTTTATTTTTTTATGAGCACATGGCAACATAATCAAGCAAGCCGCTTAAGGAAAATAGAATTTGTGGTTGGAGATTTATATAATAACTTGTTTGAAGATTTTCAAAATATTTATTTATTTGACACTATGTCTGAAGATGGAAGTAAACATGGGGAAAATGAAATTCAAACTGACCCTCTAATAAGAACCTTGCGTGAATATTTGCAACCAACAAAAACAAGTTCTCCATCTTGTATGGTTTTTCCTACCAATGTTGGCACATTTTACTTAAAACTGGGAATAATTCAATTACTTCCTAAGTTCCATGGCTTAGACTCAAAAAACCCTTACCTCCATTTGAAAGAATTTGATGAAGTTTTTGCAACCTTGCACAACTAAAATGTTAATAGTGAAGTAGTTAGATTAAAATTGTTTCCTTTCTCTTTAAAGAAAAGGCTAAGACTTAGCTAAATTCTCTAAAACCAAGATTTATTAATAAATGGCAAGAAATGCAAAGAGAATTCTTAAAAAAGTCTTCCCGGCCTTTAGGAATAATACTCTTAGAAGGAATATCATGACTTTTTTGCAAAAAGAAAATGAGACTTTTTTCCAATATTGGGAATATTTTAAAGAATTATTATTAACTTGCCCCCATCATAGCTACGAAACTTGACACATAATCAATTTCTTTTATGAATGATTAACTTCTTAAATGCACCAATTCGTAGAAATGATGTGTAATGATGGGTTTTTTAAATAAAGACCCTGAGGAAGCTTAGGATTATTTTGATCAATTAGCTGAAAATGCCCAGTCTTGGAATAACACTGATTGATCTGAGAGGTCAAATAAGAGCAAGCCTAATGTCATGACTAAAGGAGGTATGTACCACCTTAGAGAAGATGATGATGTAAATGTTAAGATAGCCAATCTAACTAGAAAAGTGGAAGCCATAGAACTTAAGAAAATAAATTCAATAAAGGCCAATGAAAAAGTAGAAGACCTTTGTAGAATTTGGGAGACTAATGGACATCAAACTCAGGATTGTCCAACAATCCCTACTTTTCAAGAGGTGTTACATAACAACAACAACAATAAACAGCCTTATCCCAACTATTTGGGGTCGGTTACACGAATCCTGTTCTACCATTCTGCTCTGTTTAGGGCCTTATCTACTGTTACATGAACAATAAAAATTCATGAATGCATATAAAAGGCCTTTTTCTTCTCCCTATTCAATAACATACAATGCCAATTGGAGGAATCACCCCAACTTTAGTTAGAAAAATGGGTTCAATGCAAATAACCCTTCTCAAGGGTCTTCTACTTCTTATATGCCTCCACATAAGAGGTCTTTTGAGGAGACATTGCAAACATTCATGCAAGGTCAAGCTAAAATCAATAATGAAACAATGCAAGACATCACTGATATGAAGAATTCTATCAACAATTGACCTCTGCATTGAGCATTCAAGAAAAGGGAAAGTTTTCTGCTCAACCTCAACCAAATCCCAAAGGTCAATTTGAGGTAAATAATTCTTTTAATCCATAAGGGAAACATGTCAAGTCCATCACCACTTTACGAAGTGGGAAAATAATTAACAAAGATACTCCAAAGAAGGTAAACAAACCTGAGGAATCTTTGAAATCAAAGAGTGATGATGAATTTGACAATTCCAAGTCTGATGTGGCATTACAAGGTCCAATACCTACTCCTTTTCCCTAAATATTACAACCTCCTCAGAAAATGGTGCAGAATTTAGATACTCTTGAAGTCTTTAAGCAAGTAAATATCAACTTCCTTTTGTTGGATGTCATAAAATAAATTTCATCATATGCCAAGTTTCTAAAAGATCTATATACAATCAAGCGTAATTTAAATGTACAGAAAAATCCTTTCTTAACAGAACAAGTGAGTGCAATCATTCAACACCATACCCCCACCAAAATTTAAAGATTTAGGGTGCCCAACAATATCTTGTATTATTGGAAACTTTCGAATAGAGCAAGTTATGCTTGACCTTGGGGCTAGTGTTAACCTTCTACCTTATACAGTGTATGAGTAGTTGGGTCTTGGTGAACTTAAACCCACCATGATTACTCTCCGACTTGCTGACTGTTCAATGAAAATACCAAGAGGGGTAGTTGAGGATGAGTTGGTCCAAATAGACAAATTTTACTTTCCTGCTGATTTTATTGGCTTGGACACACAACCTGTGTTGAATTCATGCATCCAAATGCCTATTATTTTGGGTCACCCATTTCTTGCAACTTCCAATGCTTTGATAAATTATAGGAATAGTGCCGTGAAACTCTCTTTTGGCAATATGACTTTGAAAATAAATATTTTTAATATTTGCAAACAACCTGGGGATGTTGAAGATGTGCATGAAGTCAATTTGATTGAAACCCTTATGCAAGACCATTTTCTTCCATCACTTTTCTCTGATCCTCTTGAGGCTTGTTTAGCTCACTTTAATAATTTTGATGAGGATTCTGTAATTAGTTCTATAAATTCTTTGTTAGAATCTGCTCCTGGTTTATCTGATGAGTTGCCTGCTTAAGTGGGCTGCGAATGACTCCTCCCTGTTTCATTCACGAGATAAGTTTGAGTCATTTAGTGTGCCAAAATTTTATAACATTCGCGGACTCTCTTTCATACTGAGAAAATTTTTGTTTGTTTGCACTTTTCAGGTAATGGCACCCAAGATGAGACTCAGGTCCTGGACCAATCCAAGACCAACTCCGACAACAAGACCAAGTCGTAGTCCCACAATAAGGCCAGGCCACCTTGTTGACCCTATACCAATCATCATTGACTCATCTGACTCTGAGGATGACGTCCCCATACTGATAGCTGATTCATCACCAGAAACTAATTCATCTTTGGAATCTAACCCTGTTTTAGCTCTAGAGCTTGTCCCTATAGAACCTACTCCTTTGCCAGGTACTTGTGTCTTCTTTAGTAGTATTTAGGTTATTTCCAGTTTTGATTTTGTTCTTTTTTTTTTTTTTTGCAGAATTATCCTTTGGGGATGAAGCAGTCTTGCCACCGTGGAACTTTCATTAAGCAGAGTTAGAGTATTTTCACGATAATGTGACCCGATCTCGTGAAGCCCAGACTCATCTTTTGTAAGATTTTATTGAAATGGATCCTATAGCAATCACACTACCATGTACTCAGGCTAGGGATCTTCTTGCTTGGAGGATGTAGAAATGTATGTTAAGAATCCCGGTATTAGAAGGACTATAGAGTCTCTTTTAGATTCTGTTACTGCTATTGTTCAAGTCGAAGAGACCCTGAGATTTTCTCAACCTTCTCCTGACCTTGAAGACCTTATTAAAGAGTCGAAGGAGAGAATAGCTTACTTGAATCGGATCTATGAAGAGACAACTCACCGAGATAGCTTTGCAAGTGCAGCAACGGAGATGTTGGAGGAGCGCTTTTACTATATCAGAGCATAATGTGCCCGCCTTCGAATTGAGTTGAATGGCTACACTGCCATTTTGGAAGACAGCAAGGGTGGTGTTGAGCAT
>JAOXJP010122696.1:0-13809 GCA_025762735.1 Platanus orientalis | reverse complement strand
GGCTAGAGTCTATCCGAACTATGTTTGAGACTTTTATTTCACTATATTGCCTAGGGGAGTCCCTGGTGATTGATAATAGCCCCAAGAGCTAGATGATGTACTTAAATTTCCTTATTAATAGATTTCATCTTGCTCACTTTCTCTTTTCTTATTTGGATTATTGTTTGTTTATTTCATATCTAGTTAATTCTTACCAAAAAGGAGGAGGAATAGTTCAAATCCACTAATTGAGTGGTTGTTATGAGGTGTGAAAGTGAGGGGAGTCAATTTACACATATAAGGACAGAGTCACAACCATGCTCATAGGGCAAAAGAGCACTCAAATAGGGGGAGCAACCACTAACTAAAGAACACAAAACTGATATTTTATATAAATTTTGTTGAATTTATAGCACCTCTTGTATCTCATGAAATTGTTATTTATACTGTCCATATCTTATTCAATTGGCATGAGGAAGGTGTTTATTTTGTGGTTGTGTTTGAGGGTTTTTTTACTCAAAGCACAAAGCATGAAGACTAGTATGTTGGATTAGCGTAGTGCTTCTTATGGCATCTCTCTCTTTATGATAAAAAAAGGGAAAAGTAGACCATGAAAATATGGGGAGAGATTCCTAGCTTATAGGGGAGTAAGCTTAGGAGTATTGGTTCTTAGAGTGCTATGTATATAAAAATACATAGGCAAAGGGAGTCTTATGACTAAGGTCAAACCATGGAGAGTACACACTTAGGGGGAGTGTAAACACTAAAACTTGGCACAAACCTAACTTCATTATGCATGTTTGTCATTATATTATTGGATCACGTATATTTTTATTCTTGACATGTTATTATTATTTTTTGATCCATGCTATTGACTAGCCCTTTGTCTTTTCATGACAATAAGGGGGAGAAATATTATACATGTTATGCCTTAGTTCATGTCTCCTATGTTTATATATTCAAAAGGCGTACGAGATGGGTATAAGTTTTGTGATGCAGGATGGCAGGTATTGACAAGTCCAAGGACCAAGGGGGAGCTCATTGAAGTCTACATATGGTCCCCACACTATGAGTCCATTTATGTAATAATTGGTGTATTCTTATTTTTTGGGTTTTGTCATGAAATTGACAAAGGGGGAGATTGTTAAGTCATTCTATAATTTGTCAATTTCATTCCAAGTCTAGGTGATAGGCTATGAGTGTTATGTATAATGAGTAAGCCTATGAGTGTCTAGTGTGGAGACCATCACCATGACAAGGAAAAGGTTCAAGTGCTACAAGCTAAGGCATATCAAGCAAAGAACCCAAGAAGAGCCACGGGTACTGCTAGGAGTCTTGTAAGTGTCCAATGTGAGCTTACAAGTTCAAATCATGAAACCAAGAAGGACCAAAGACCAAGGAAGAGCACCGGGAAAAGGCACTCTAAGGAAGGTATACATCATGTATATCATGTCATATTGTGTGCCTAAAATTAACCTTAGACATGGTTTAGGGTCTCTAACATTGCCCCAAAAGAATGCCCAAAACAGTGCCCAAGAACTATTGAAGGAAAACTGGCCATGTGCAGAAAACCAGCAGTGAAACCAATTAAGCTTTTTGTAATCGGTTTAGTGAAATTGATTGCGAAAAGCGCAATTAGTTTTGAGTCAGGATTTGAATAATATTTTATCAACCAAGGCTCAAATCGATAAGCCCAAACTGATTTGGGTAAGAGTTTTGGGAATTTGTCCTAATCCCAAACTGATTTCAAAAAGCCAAATCGGTTTGGAGGGCATTTTTTGGAAAAAAATTACAAAAATTTAGGCAAGAGTTTGTACATTTGAACCTCGTTTGGCTTCATCTAAAGGCCCAAAATATCTCTCTAATTGTAATATGCCTATCCTAAGGCCATAGATTCTCCTCCCAACTATAAAAAACAACTTTTCCCTTCTAAACCTAAGGATTCAAGGGATTTAGAAAAGGGTTCTCAAGAGGATTAGCAAAAAGGAAAAGAAAAAGGTTTTGGACAAGAAGAAGAGCTCTACAAGCTCCACTCTCATTCAAGCTTCTAAGGAGAAGAAAAGAGTTGTTGTCTGTCTCTTATGGCCACAAAGGAGGGTTCCTTTGCAAGAGAAGAGAGGAGCGAGATCAAGGACTATGCTCCTACATCTCCAAGCATACAAACTCCCAACCTAAAAGCTTGAGGTAAAGTCTTTGCCTATATTTTGGAGTTTGTTTACATTGTAGATAGTTTATGGTTAGCTTTTGCTTATTCTATATCTATACCACTATTCTACATGTGAATCCTTGGAAAATCATTCCAAGAGATAAAACCCTTATGATCCTCACTTATCTTTGCCTATTCTAGAGGCCATACTTAGTTGTGTGATTTACCTGCATACTTGCCTTCATTAGAGACATTCACACACTCCCTTAGTATTGAGTAGAGACCATATTGATATATTTGGCTAGTTGAGAGTCATTCTCTACATTGGAACATTGATTCCCTTACTTAAGACATTGCCCCTTCTTGTGCTTCACTTATATTTGTCTATATAGAGGTTTGCTTGGTTGTGTGACTACTTGTTTACTTGCCTTCTCTAGAGACACTCACACACATCCCCTTCTACGGAAGTAGAGATTATTATATTGGTATATTTGGCTACTTGAGAACCATTTTCTACATTAGGACATTGGTTCCCTTACTTGAGATATTTCCCCTCTTGTGCTTCACTTATATTTGCCTATATAGAGGCTTGCTCGGTTGTGTGACTACTTGTTTACTTGCCTCACTCACACACACCCCCTTGAGCTGAGGTAGAGACTATTATTTTGGTATATTTGGCTATTAAGAGCCATTCTCTACATTGATCATGTTGGCATATTTGGCTAATGAGAGCCACTACTTACATAGGGACATTGATTCCCTTGGTTGACCATATTGGCATATTAGGCTATTAAGAGCCACACTATATATTGGGACTTTGATTCCCATACTTGGATTTAAACTACCACATTGGGTTATTGAGAACCATCTTGGTATTCATACCATTGATCCCTTGAGTCAACGGTCAAAGACACCGTGTGACAAAGAGTAAGTCCTTAGCTCGGAGACAACCAAGGTCGTATTTGTCGGAGACACCAAGCACGTAGTTTAAGGTTCGCTTATATACCTTATTCCTTGTGTCATCGTTCGGAGACGCCAGTTGACAACTTGTAAGACCTTGGCTCGGAGACAACCAAGGCCGTGCTTGCCGGAGACACCAAGTACGTAAATTAAGGTTTGTTCATTACCTTGTAATCATTGTAAAAAATGATTAATAAAATTAAGTAGTTAAAGTGGACGTAGGCCATGGTGTGGCCGAACCACTATAAATTCTTGTGTTGTGGTGTGTGATCTTTGTGTGATTGTTCTTTACATTTTTATACTTGCGATTATTAGTGCACCAAACACATTAAGTGAGTTAAATTAAACTTGAACATCACTAAATAACTCATCTAATTAAGATTGGGGTAAAAGGAATTAAAAAGATTTAAAAACCTAATTAAATCCTATTCACCCCCCTCTAGGATTACACACTTAGCAATTTCAATGTCCATTAGAGAGAGATGGTGGGTTTAATAGAGATTTGAAAATCAAATCTTTGATCCACAAGTGGGTGATGGGGGTGTACCTAAAAAGACTATAATCTAAGGGGTATCAATTTTGGTCTTAAGGTGTGAATGCATTAAATGCCTTTAATGAGCCAAAACCCTAAAGTTTTGGTTCATTAATGTGCAATGATTACTTTTGAAAATTTTGACCCCTTACTATGCAATCCACTTCTGTGAGCTACCAAGCTCAAAAAGTTGCAAACTCAGTGTCTAGTTTTAAAGTCGTGGACAGTCTGATTGCAACGGACCAATCTGAGCCAAATTACGATAAGGGTAAGGGGTTAAATCTTGTTTTTCTAACTTGAAAAGCTCTCGAATGGCTTTTGGAAGGGCAAGATGGTAAAATTGATCCTAGAAATTCTTAGATGAAAGATGGCCATTGGTCCAAGTGAGTTATAGCCTCTAACTATGCCACATTTTTTACTGGAAATGCTCTCGTATTCTCTGTAGGTATCTATCATGAGCCATGTTTGGAGGATTTAAAGCTTAAGGAGTCTCGGAGCTATAGGAACTGATAGACTAACCATTGGATTCTATGGCAGTTGTCGAGGGTTTTTCGAAGTAAGGTCACTTTGAGAGATAAAATTTTCGTAGTTACCTGAAGGCTAGTGGAATTGAGTTGTCAGACATCTTTCGATGCTCGAGTTTGTGTAATGATCTTTTGAAGATATGGAAGAAACTAAGAAAATGAGCCTGACCTTATAGCATTCTGAGTTCGAGAGAGTTCCCAAGGGCATTTCGTGTACCAAAAATAGACAAAAAATGCTTTATCCTAGCTTTAGCAGAAATGATGGTTAGGAATACAAAGTTTTTTGGAATCCAGTGAAAATTTGATACTTTGGAGGCCTTAAAATTAATGAGAAATGGCCACTGACAGACTAAATTTCCAAGTTCAGGTGAACTCCTAGGAGTTGGTTGAGTACCTGATATTTGGCCCTAATCTGTTGCTCCTTTTGGTGTAATTGAGGGAATCTAAGTAGATAATTCCAGTGAAAGCTCACGTTCATTTAACGATTTTTTGAAGGCCTTGTGATTTTAGAGAGATGGACACCGACTGATCCTGATTTGGACCTCCAAGGAACAAGTTGGCTCTATATGAGTGAAATGTAGCTAAACAGCCTTTTGAACCCTTGGGGAAGATTTTAGATTTCACAAGGGTTCAAGATTTTGAATTTCTTTTCTCGTACCTAAAGATTTGAAGCTAAGGCCAGCACCAAGAGACAACAATCTACCTTTCTGGATTCGGAGATCAGATGAATCTTTGAGTACTTTTTCAAGGGTCATTTTCTGGTTAGGGTTATCACAAGTTGAGTAATTGGTTATTGCCAATTGCGAAGAAAACCTGTTCTTTGATGAGTTTCTCAGGACTAAGAAAAGTAGGGATGTGTGGGATTTTATTTGGCACCATTTAGGTAATAGATGAAGCTTTGGGGATCCTTTGAAGGTCCAGGGGTAAGCCCTGAAGGCAAAAGGGAAAAATAGTAATTTTTTGCCTAGGCGAGCGAAAATGGTAAAAATGATAATTCTTTACTTATGATGCATCACGCTGAGAAGGCTTAAGGAAGTGAGAGAATTTAGATATCTCATGTGAATGGAAATTCTGGGAGTTTTAAGGCAAAAGGGTAAAATGGTAATTTTCACATGTGAGGCTTTGCTGTAAGAAGGCTTATAGAGACCGGAGAAATTGAAGGTACCTTGATTGGGGGTCTCAAATGTGGATCCTCAAAGTCTCATTGATGTTTTTTTAGAGAATTAGGGTTTTACCTGAAATGGTGTACTTGGACTAAGCTTTGGTATGATGTGGCTGATATACTGCGACCAAAATATCTGGGAAGACTTCTTAGGGAATGCCTAAACTCCTAGAGTCCAGGTTTATTCTCTTAAACCAAGGGTGCTTAAGGTCTTAATGTCTAAATGTTGTTTTTCTGCTCTTCATTCCATTAGATGACCCGAGTTAAAATATGGGTGCTGACATATACATGGATGAAAAGATGTAGAAGTTTACTTTCCGACAAAAAAAATGGCGAAGGATTTCAAGTTTTCTAGAGAAAGTTATGGCTATTTTACCGAGAGATGTCCGTGCTGAAATCTTGGGGAGCATAGGCACCTACAAGCAGTGGCGGGCAACCTAACAGGGGTACTTGGGTCGCTTGAGGGTCGAAGTGGGTTACCAAGGTCCCAACAGTCAGATTTTTTTTAACGTTGTTTTTTAACTGTTGGGGACTTGGGAAGGCCATGGCTCACCTATATGAGGTTGGAACATGTCCCAAATGAGTCAAGAACTCTCCGACAACTCCTTTATGTCATTCTTGATCATTATATTTATGAAAATAATTTGAAAACCCTCTTTACATGAGTTATTCATAAGTTAGATAGGTAAATCATCAAAGAGGAGAGCAAGCAAGTCTTAAAAGCAAAAGATTGGATCAATCATCATCCAAGACTTGAAGAATAACCCTTGAATTATCAAGGAACATTAGAGAGCAAAAGCCCTACTTGGGAAATCTCAAAAAGAGCTCTCTACACTTGTGTGAAGACCTTAGTAACATTTTCTTATTGAGAGACTGAGCACCACTATCATTCTTACCATTTCCATCACTTGAGGATGTCCACTAGAGACACTGAACGTGGAAGCTTCTGTCAAAGACACTAAAAGCAAGATTAGGAGTCCACTGGAGACACCGAACTCGTGTGCACTTTCTGAAGACACTAAGTGTGAAGTTACCTCTACTAGAGACACTATAGATAAGGTCTTGTTGATGTAACTTGTAATAGTTGTAAATAACTATTAATAAAATCAACACGCCCCCGGAGTGGGCATTGGATGTTAGGACTATATATTGTCAATCCATGTCAAAATAGTGAGTTGTAAAGTAAGTGTCAAGACCATGACAATGCTCCAAGCTTGGAAGAAAGAAGGCAAAGATGTACTAAAGACCTACAAGATCAAGACAAGTACCAAAGATGAAGAACAAAATCACGATTCAGGTTGAAGACTCAATGCACAGAAGCTAAAGCTGAAGACTAACAAAAATAAGGCTGAATGGATGCTCATGACATGCACAAACCTCTTAGAATAGCCATACATTGCACCATGCACTAAAGCACTAAGATTAATCATAAGAACAAGTATGAGGTGCTAAAAAAGGCCTAAATGTAATTATAGTTGACCCAAAAAAATGATGGAAAAAGACCCAAAACCAAAAAGATGCAACAGGACAAAGTGCAGAAAAAAATTACAGACCCTGATTGGTCACAAGATCTGTGATCGATCACTGCTGATAGATCACAAGTTTGTTTTTAGGCCAAAATCAAATTTTCAAAGAGTTGTGATCTTAGGGCCTGATCGACCACACTTCCTTGATCGATCACAGAAAAAGTGTGATCGATCACAGCCGCGGGTTTGACAAAAATTGACTTCTATTTTGAAGAATCCAATCCGACTTTTCTTAGGACTTGTCCGTCTGAAAGAGCTCTAATCCTATGGACTAAGATTAGTTTAAGCTCTATAAAAGGGCGATAATACGCTAGGTTTTAAATAGAAGAAGAGAGAGCGATAAACAAAAAAAGAAGAAATCTTGTCTAAGAAAACGGCTAGTCTGAAAGCCAGAAAGTTTGTGTGTTAGTTGCTAATCTGATCTTGTGCCATTGAAAATACTTGAGTGAATCATCTCTTTGGGCATACTACTTCATATATCAAAAGGAGAGTATTATTGATTGTCCATTGCAAGGAAATCAGTGATTCAAAAGGCTCAAGAGCATGTTCTCTACTTTATTTCCACTGTGGAGAAAAGGTACATCAACTCGCAAAAAGAGCATACACATTTGGTACACATTGATGTATCAACCTATATGAGGTAATTAGTATCTATTCTATTTATTTCATTGATTGTATCCCTTCTGCCAGAGACACCAGAAGGAGTATTGCACTATTCGGATACACAGAGTATAGGTTTAGCTTGCATAGCAAGTAGAAAGGGTTTTGTGTGAATTTTACCTAGATTGTCTGTATTTTAATCTGAATAAAATTATGAAAAGCTCTAAGATTAAGCTTTAGGAGTGTACGTAGGCCTTAGTGCCGAACCACTATAAACCTCTGTGTTGTGGTTGTGTACATTTGCTCTTTATTGTGTTCATGTGATTGATACACTTGTATTTGCTCTGAGCATTATCAAATTTATAGTAAATTGACTTAATTGATAATTGTAACTTGAATCAATCTAGTAATAAAATAATTAACAAGGATTGTTAAATAAATCAAAGCAAATCAAGTTAATTTAAAATGAAGTACGATAAATCCTTTTCACCCCCCTCTAGGATAGAATTTCAGATTTCCTTCAAAGCATGAAAATCCTGTACAAAACCATAATCTTCTTCAAGAAATGGGCATTCTGTAGAGAACTATAATTATCAATCTGCAATTAGCCTTTGAGTCAAAGCCATTCATATCCATATTGTCAAATCCTTTCAATCTTGCCTACTTAAAGGTAAATCTTGATATTCTTCAATAAACCGTTCAGTCAGCAAAGAAATTGTTCAAACCTCTTAGCACTACTAGATATTCTAAGCAAAAGTCAGCAATACACAAGTTAAGCATTCAACCAACTTTGAAACAAGAGCATGCATCTCATCTAGTCACCTTCCAAAAAGCCCAGACCTATCTGAGTACAGGAGCAAAAAAGGGACAAACAGAAAAAAAAAATATTGCAAAGCTCAGAGTGAAAACCAGAAACGGATCTCTGACCCAGTCCTTGTAAATAGGAGCAAAAAAGGGAGCAAAATTAAGTCAGCACTTAGGGTGAAAACCAAAAATGGCACCCCAAGTTAAGTTAACCCAGTCAAGTCATGAGCACACATCTTCAAAGACCATCTTTGACAAAGTAAGAACAAAAACCTCAAACATAGGCTTGCAATCTCACCCTCCCAAGAGAAGCATATTCAATATCCAGAACTTCCAAACCTTTTAAGCCTTGCTCGGACTAGGCATGGCAACATAGCATATGGACACATGACCCTATGTATTCAAAAGTAATGCAATAGGTCATCTCTAATGTTCAAGAACCCTAAGGGGCCCAGTTTTTCAAAAGTCAATGGTAGATTCTGAAAAATGAATTTTCAAAACCTCTTTTAAAAGCAAATGCAAATACAAAGTCTAGCCGATCCAGTCTTCTAAATTTAATCATCAATCAAGCAACATTGTCAACCATTCAAAGCATCTTCAGTCTCACTACGGAAATCTTCTATGCATATGTCGACAACTCTAGGATCAAGGAGCAATCAAAAAAAAATTAAGATGGAATATCATCCCTAATAAAAGCTCCATTCACAGCCATGCAAAGCTGGAGATGGTACGTCATCTTCTCAGGAAAAGTGGAGATGATGTGTCATCTCTCATCAATTGTGATTGGAGATGACCTGTCACCTCCCAATAAAAATCATGATGAAGCATCATCTCCAGTAAAAGCGCCATTCACAGCTATGCAAAGCTAGAGATGGTACATCATCTTCTCAAGAAGAGCGAAGACAATGCATTATCTCCCATCAATTATGATTAGAAATGACCCATCACCTCCCAATAAAAATCATGATGAACATTATATCTAATAAAAGCGCTATTCACGGCCATGCAAAGCTAGAGATGGTACATCATCTTCTCAAGAAGAGTAGAGATAATGAGTTATCTCCCATCAATTGTGATTGGAGATGACCCATCACCTCCCAATAAAAATCATGATGAAGCATCATCTCTAGTAAAAGAGCTATTCACAGCCATGCAAAGCTAGAGATGATACATCATCTTCTCAAGGGAAAGCAGAGACGATGCATTATCTCCCATCAATTGTAATTGAAGATGACCAGACACCTCCTAATAAAAATTGAGATCGAATATCATCCAGTAAAGTGCCATTCACAGCCAAATAAAACTGAAGATGATACATCATCTCTAAAAATGTCAAACAAAGTCTCATCTTATACCAATATTGAAACAAAGATTGATGTGTCAGCCGTAAGCAAGAGAAATTTGGGCTGAGGCCCCACGCAATGAAAATGGGGGCATGGGCTCCTCAACAAATGGAATTAGGCCTTAGCCCCTCTGCAAAGAATTTTGGGCCTTGTCCCCTCACTAAATGATGTTAGGCCATGGCCCCTAAGCAATGAGATTGAGTCATGGCCCCTAAGTAATGAAATTGGGCCATGGCCCTTGAGCAATGAAGTTAGGCTGTGACCCCTAAGTAAGGAAGTTGGATTGTGGCCCTTGAGCAGATGAAATTGGGGCATGGCCCCTGAGCAATGAAATTGGGCCGTGGCCCCTGAGCAAATAAAGTTGAGCCATGGCCCCTAAATAATGAGATTGGGCCATAGCCCATGAGCAATGAAATTGGTCCATGGCCCCTGAGCAATGAAATTGGTCTGTGGCCCCGAGCAAATGAAGTTGGGCTGTGGTCCTTGACTAAAGGAAATTGGGCCGTGCCCCTGAGCAATGAAGTTGGGCCATGGCTCTTAAGCAATGAAATTAAGCCACGGGCCCTAAGCAATGAGATTGGGTCATGGCCCTTAAGCAATGAAATTGGGCTGTGGCCCCAATAAAATAAAGTTGGGCCATGGCCCCTATGCAATGAAGTGTGGGCCACTATCCCTTATGGAATTTCAGCCTTGGCCCCTCTGTAATGAAGTGTGGGCCACTACCCCTTAAGGAATTTTGGCATTGGCCCCTCTATAATGAAGTGTGGACTACCGCCCCTAACGAAATTGGGCCATCGCCCCTGAGTAAATGAAATGTGGGCTTCCGCACTTAAGGAATTGGGCCCCGGCCCCTCAACAATCTAAATTGGCTAAAGTCTCCATAATAACGTCAATCCCCTAAAGATCCTCATAATTTTGAAGTAAGACTAGTAAATCTCCTAGCATGAACCAACAAATACTTGAAACTTTAAGACCTCTCCATCGGTAAAGCAATTCAGTGATAAGTCATCACCTTCAGCAAAGTCCATTCTTATTGCAAGCATCTAAACCCAGAAGACCGCTTCGTTGGCAAAGCAATTTGGTTATAAGTCATCACCCTCAACAAAGTCTATTCTTAAGGCAAGCACCTGAAACCCGAAGTCCGCTCTGTCAGTAAAACAACTGTAGCCAAGACCATCCTTATAGAAAAGTTTGATTGAAAATGATGTATCAATCATTTTTTACCTTGAGATCAGGCCGCGTAAAGGTTCAATGAGGACTTCCCCTCATAAAAAAGGCCAAATTTTGACATCACAGATTGCCTATCGGGCATAGGCAAATGTCAATCATTGTTCCATCACCTATGTAATATGACAAAACATGAATACGTAGCACCAATCCTTGTGTTCTCCTTGGATTTCCGAGTTAAGCCCAAAAACTTCCTAACATGCTCTGATTAGGCCACCACAGGTTCAGTGAGGGACTCTAGGTCGCCTCATCAGAAATGGCCAAAACTATTGACATGATAGATTACCTTTCGTGTACAGGCAAATGTTGACATCATTCCATAGCCTATATATCATAACAACCGCCTTTGGAAATTAGTTAAAACAAGTATGTAGCATTGATCCTCTATGATCTCCATGGCTTTCAGAATAAGCCTAAAAACTTCCCGATATGCTCTAATCAGGCTGCCACAGGTTCGGTGGGGGACTCTAGGTTACCTCACCAGAAATGGCCAGAACCGTTGATATAGCAAGCTATCTACTCGGGTATAGACAGATGTTGACATCGATCCATAGCCTATATACCATGATAATCATATTTAGAAATTAATTGAAATATATATGTAGCACTGATTCTTCAGAATCTCTATGGCTTTCGGAGTAAGCCTGAAAACCTCCTAACATACCCCACGCGAGCCATATAGGTTTGCTAAGTCGTGTTGGTCCCCAACTTTATAGAAAGGCCTTTACAAATAAACTGCCTATCTGGGGTGTTGGTAGGGATCATCACTTCAGAGCCTGTATATTATGCAAGCCATGTTTACAGATTGGATGGTTGAAATAGATATGTACCACCGGTACCTCAGGATTCTATACATATTGAAACAAGCCCAAAAAATTTCCCACAAGCCCTGTTGGCAATCCCTGAACCATAAACAAATTTCTGCGTAGCATCCTGGTTATTCGGACATAGCTGAATGCTACAATTCAATTCATAGTCTATGTATTATCTTAGCACTAATACCATTAGGGAGTTATGTATAATACGTAGCATTGGGTTCCTTGTCATCACAACCCCCATAGCTTCTAGAGAGAGTGAAACAACATCTCTAGTCCCAACTAGTCCTCTACGTACCCTCTATCAAAGTTGGGACAATTGTACGGTATGACCCATTTGTGATGTCTATTTATTAGGACATAAATACACATCATAATTTGATCCTTAAAGCCTATGAAATTCCTAAGCCCATAGCTAGACTACTATCATGCTTGAAGAATCCTCCTCGCAATGAACGGGTTACTTGTGCAAAAAACCCACCACTGCTTTTCGAGAAAGAGCTCACAACATTTCTCTGCACATCCAACCAAGCCACCCTTCCAGTTCAAATTTTGGCACTGCCCAATCCATACTTTTGAATGGCTTACCTGCATCGGCCATTCGAATTAATACTTTATTTGCTACACGATTTACTAATGGGCACCCCATGACATTTGCTTGGCATCAGACAATGAGCAATGCCACACTTCGATCCATCAAGTCTATGGAATGCTAGCTTATTGCTATAATGATTTGCTATCCATAGTCTAAGAAATTATCAAGCTTGAGTAGTACTTCTATAGCACAGGTTACTTGTGAGAAAAATCCTTCCATAGCTTCTCGAGAAAAAACGTACCAACATTTCTCTATAAGTTTTGATGGTCACCGCTTAACAGACCAACCTGTTAGAACTGACCTTGGAGACACTTGCTTGTTGGGACATAAGCATTATGTTGCATTCACCTTCAAACATTGTGTGTTATACCTACTTTAGCAAAAATTGGATTGCTATCACCTAGGCAAGGCATAACATCCGATCCTAACGGATTCTGCCCTAGCTTTCGGAGAGTCATATAAATTCTTCCTTGCACGTCCTCCCACCTTGACAATGTTTAAGTGGGATGAAAATATTGTCATGGATTAATCCATAGCTTATATAGCCATCGCTTTATGGATGCATAGCACTAACCCTCCAAGGTCCCATAGCTTTTCTAGAGAGAGCTCCCAAAATCTCTCTGTGAATCTCATAAAATACAACATTTGCCTAAGTGGGATGAAGGTAATGATGTAGATCAATCCTGCTATACATCACAACCAATGTAAAGCCACACGTGTCTTTGGAAGTGATATTTAGTGCATATGTACCATGATTGATGTAAAACGAAGCAGTGTTCAATCATGACTACAAATATTTTTTCCATAGCTTTTCTAGGGAGAGCTTCACTAACATCCCATGTTGAGTCACATTAAAATCCTAAAGGACAGTCACAAAAGACGTCTGAGCAATCAACTTCACCAAATAAGTGAATGATTAATCAACATAGCATATGCAAAACATGTCAAAACATACAAATTTAATAAGCAACTTAAAATAATTCATACAAGTTAATTCATTAAGATAGCCAAAAGCAAACACAAGTGCATAAATCATCTGAATGGTTTCCATGTGTTTATAGCTTTTGCATGATCAGTTTTCCATATGGATTTTCCATAATGTTTTTCGCATGTTTTCAAGCAGTTGCACCTGATGTCGATGACTTACATGTCTCCCAATGCAGAACATATGCTAATAGTAATGCCTGAAAAGCTAGAGAAAATGTCAATTGCTTGCATATAATCCATGGATAACCCATATTTTCAAAACAAAGAAAGTTCCTCCATTGGTGATGACCCACTTTTGAAAATCAGAATGAAGGAATTTACAAAACAACAAAAGAGTACTTTCAACCCAAGAAGGCATTTAAAAAACAAACTCATTTCAAAACCTTGATCCAAAATTGAGGACACATTCAGCTCATCACCATTTTCAAGCCAAAACTGATCTATTTTTTCAAAAACTACCCACCCAGTATCCATGAGTTATATACAAGGAATAAACATGGTCTCTCCCAAGTCAAAATTAGGGCACTTCCTTTTTTGCTATATGTGGCGGAGCCACACATACCAAAGAGGGGCATCTATCAGCACCAAAATTTTGACTCAGGTCATGTG
>JAOXJP010122685.1:0-13810 GCA_025762735.1 Platanus orientalis | reverse complement strand
ACACAGGGGACAACAAATTTGGGTTCCCTAAATCTTTCACACTTTATAGAAGTTGACCTATTTCACCCAACCTAGGAGGCTACCAAAAATTGGGGGGACTTGGAACTATCAGCCAAGGAAGGAAGTCATCTCATCTCCTCCATTCGGGCAATCTCTAGGCTAGGAGATTCTTGTTTAGCGTAGAACTGAAGCAAGAGAAACAATATTAACGCTATTAAAATATCATCCTTTATGTCACTTGGAAAACTTGTCATTCATGCCCTGTTAAAATAAAACGCTCTTTTTTAAAAGGTTTTTTAATTCAAATGTTAAAATTTCAATACAGAATATTACTATGAGGATTATTATAAAAATTTAAAAACAAAAATAGTATGATAAAAGTTCAATGCAAAGTTTGGGACTAATGCTTAAATGTGGTCAAAACATTTTCAGTCCAACAAAAGAGATTTTACACAATACAATAGTAGAACATAGACACTTGATAAATGATATTTTTGTGAATACAAATAGTACTTTTATCAATAATGTATTTATTGGGACCCCTTTTGTCAGTCATCATGTGACTCATGTCACACTTTGATTATTGGAGGCATGATATCTCTCCAATCAAATTGGAAATTATCTGTCAATCCCCCTCTGCTTGGGTAGTTGCGGCATTGTCCTTTAAAGTGGGAAGCTAGGGGTTGAATCCCCTTGACAGCAATTATGCAATGTCCAATGTAAGTCTGTCTCGTGTGTCCCAATGCAAGTCCTGCTCCGTGCAGCAGTTAAGGAGGCCCAAGGGATAGGGCTGTCAATGAACTGAGCATTAACCTTGTTTCTCATTTTCCAAGTGAGTGTGAGCCAAGTTTCACTAAGCTTAGCTTGTTAAAAACTTGGCTAGTTTAAAGTTTGGTTTTGTTAAGAATTACATATATTCAAAGAATATAAGTTGGACTAATGAGCCATTAGGTCATTTGGCCCTTTTTTTTTTTTTTTGGGCAAAGTGAGCGTGAACCTACCTTTATGAGCTTGAGCTAAGCCTGAGCTTGGTCATCGTCTGATGAGCCTGAGCCAAGCTGGACAAAGCTCAGCTCGTTGACACCCCTACCAAGACAGAAGTTATGGGTTGAATCCCCTTGGCAGCAATTATGCAATGTGTAATATAAAGTTTGCCTCATATGTCCCGATGCAAGTCCTACTCTACGTAGCACTCAAGGGAGCCCAGATGGCCATACAAAAAAATTTGGATATCATTTGAACCCAATTAAATCAGACAAATGACATGGCTGATGTAGAAAATCACTTGTTTTTCTTTCTGGGTAAAAGAAATGAGGGGTCATATAAGCTATATAAAAGTAGAGTGTTGCTTGCATCGTTTTGTTTTACCTACGAAGGGCCTGAGAGAGAGTGGGAAGGTGCTTAACCAGACTGCCCCGTTTAAGTGGTACAAGTAAAGACCAATTAGAACCAAGGAAAACTGTCCTAAGAGAACGGCATCGATACTAAAAATTTCAAATTTCAACATTGTGTGAGAGTTTATAATACATTTGTTGCATTGTAGACATAATTATGGACCCACTCATAACCACTTGTCGTTCTCCGAGGACAGTTTCTGTTTAATGTTATTTAAGCTTATTGTAGAGGATTTGCTTTTTACAACCACCATAGTAAAGGGATGTTGGAACGATATTAGATATCCTCTCCTAATCCTTAAAACTTTCATAACATTGGGCAAAAATACCTAACAAAAGTGAATAAAGTTGGTGTTTTTAATTTTTCATTACAGATCAACCACCAAAATTTGAGAACATTAAATCTGCGTTCTTGAGATTCTTATGATGATAACTGTGACTACCTAATCCTGTGTGTGTATTTACTAAAACACCCATGTTGGTACATTGTAGTCCAATCTAGTTCTACGATCTGTCACATGCCCAACAGTAATGGATGCTTCTCATCCTGTTGACACAGGACTTAAGATTGGAACTACCATTACCCTTCTTTTCTTTCTGTTTTTATTATTATTATTATTATTATTATTATTATTATCTATGGTATGGCATCTTGGGCCTGTGGCCCTTTACTGCCCATCAAGGCAGGACCCGCACTACAGGATAAGCATGCAACCACTTTGGACTACATGCGAGAGGATTTGACGCCTTGCCTTCTCTATGGAAGGAAGGACAATGCCTCAGCCACCCGAACACGGGGGCTTTGGTCATCGTCAACCAAGGGTTCATGCATAGCCATCAGATTCCGAACCGATTGAACACTCATCCCATCCATCGATTTAACAAGTCGACTATAACTGCGCTTCGTTAACTTCCCAGCATATGCATGAATCAAGCCTTTTAATCTTCATGCTTCTTCATCCATCGCATCCATTAGTGAAGGCCTTTGTCAAATCGTGTTCCTGGCATATAAACTCCCAACACACATTTGTGAAGGATCACGAATAAAAATCCTTTGATCTTCAACACCTTTTCTAACAAATTTGAGTTGATGGCCGTCCATGGGGTCTCATCACAACCTTATCTAGAAAATGTTCACATGACCCGAACCTAACTCTACCCATTGAATTGATTGTCAGTGATTTAAACGCAACTTGTTCTTCTTGTTATCTTTCTTAGTTGATGATCTATGTGGGACCTTCACGCTATTTTATATGCTTTTGCAAAGCCAGCTTTCACATGTTTTAACCTTTTCGTGTCAACAAGTGACAACAACAAAACAAATGCATGCACATGCTCGGTAGTTGATACGTTTCTTATGAGGTTATAACCCACTATTTTAAGATTGACACTATATCAAATTAGATTCACTTAAAAAGTAATTAGATGTTAAAATCCTGATCAAATAGCTTAGGATAAATAGGTTATCACTGTCTATCTACTTTTTTTTTTGGATAAGTGAGGAAATTATATAGGCCACCCCTAATTTTTATAAAGGGGTCATTCCACATGGAAATGACAAAAATAACAACTGAATCCACCACAATCATCGACAAAGGGTAACAAATAACAATGACACTTTAGCATTTTTCAAGGTGCCCCTTCATCAAAAGTAGGGTTACACAAATAATCACCTTAGCATTTTGCAAGGTAATACCCTTCCTCAAAAGTAGGGTTACACAAATAATCATCTTTATATAAAGTGTTTCAGGTAGTTTGATTAAAATAAAGATTTCTCTTAGTGTCCAATTAGCTTAAGTGAATTATCAAGTATTAAGCCAATAATAAATATGGATTCATTGGTAATTAAATTATTATTTTTGAGGAGTTTTAATGGGAAATTGTAAGGGGGAGGGTGTTATATGTACTCATCAAGGGTCAAATAATTTAAAAGATAATAGTCAAATAATTTGTAAGAAAATGCATTTATTGTGCTATTAGAATTCAATTATAATGTAAAATATGCAGTGATTGTAATTTGTGGGAACAAGAGTAAATTCCAAGTATTAAAATTTTAAAAAACGTCTATCAGCTACATTTAAATTATAATCATTAAATCCTTTTCTTCTTTTTTTTCAATAACAAGTTTAAACTCAATTCATCCAACTTGAAAATCCTTGTGATTACGACCTTCCATAACAACAATGACAAATAAAGACTTCAAGATATCGTTGCAATTCCAAGCACATCATATGCTTTCCTTAGCCACGATGGCCACCAAAGTGTGGGCAACCTTGTTGCTTGCTCTTTGAATATAAGAATTTTTGATGTTATGAAGAGTGCTTACAATTTGTTCGCAATATTAAATAAGATGTCTAATATGCCAAGGAATGTCATTATCCGAATTATCAAGGACCTTGACAATGAAAGGCAATCTCTTTCCAATATTACTAAACTTGAAGGATATTCTTAAGCAAGCTTTAATCCTAAATGAAATGCCCAGACTTTCGTTAAACATGCTTGTAGAAATTTCGATTCACCTATAAAGATGCTCATATGATATCGAATAATAACCGTAGCTGTGCACTGAATAGACCTACTGAGCCATCTACGTTAATTTTGATAATTCCATCTTGTAGGTGTCCATTGACTTAATATGTTGCTTGGCTCTGATGTTGATGGCTCGAGAGGATTCTTTATTTTTCGGATGGTGCACTCTATGGTATTCATTCACCAACTTAATTTAATTGATTATGCTAAAATCATTTGGTTGTTGAAGATCTTTTTTTTTTTTTTTCTCGAGCATTCCAAATGTGCCATGTTGTTAGAAAGTTGTCTTGAACTCAGTCTGAAAGCAACCTATACATCCAGAGAGCAGCCCAACTGGCTTGTTTGGGTCCGACAACCCAAAACAGTATGAGATTTGTTTCAGTTTTTTTTTTTTTTGGGTTCGTGCATGTCATTGCAGGGTTTCTTGGTATTTGTGCTGCTATACGTAGCTTTGTTCATAGGCCTTTGAGGAAAACAAGTTATTTGGGTTTTGATAGAGATTTTTTATTCTAGGGTTTTGGGAGAATTCTTTTTGTACTTTATAAACTTTATTATAGTAGAAGTTTTTGATTGTCTTCACCTATGGTTGTATGCAATTTGGCCGAACCACGTAAATCTTGTTTTATGTGTTATGATTGCTTTGCATTTTCTGTTTCTCATTTGGTTTCGTATTGTTGTTAACCTAAATCTGATCCATTTTGTCATAAAATATAATAAAGTACCTAACTTGAATACAGTTTTATCATATCATGCACTTAAATCAACCAATCTTGTGCCCAGTCTTTACAAGTTTTAAGTTTGTTTAGTAAACCCAATAGAGAGACAAATCATATAATCTAAGTAAATGAACTATTATTGAACGGCTTGGATTTTGTGCTCCCACCTAAAGTGCCCCTAACCTGCTCCTTCATATAGGAGGGACACATCACTTCGAAAAAGTGATTTACACTTTTTTGGGGAGGGTGCAAATCACTTATTGATGTGATGTGTTCTCCCTATATGCAGGGAGCATGTTAAAGGCACTTTTGGTAGGAACACAAAATCTTAAGGGACTGTCGAAGAAAATATGATCATTTTTTTTGTTATGAATATGATCCAAATCAAAATACATCCCTACTCTTTATTTTATTGCAATAAAGATCTACTCCTACTGTGGGCATCACGGAAAGACTGGGTTGGTCTGTCTGCCCCACTTCAGCCCGAGTCAAAATTTGGATGCTGACACCTACGCTGACCGAGCACAATGGACTTGGCTAACACAGAAGCATATATCTTTTGATACGGTGAATTTATGCACCAGACTTGTGCCACCATACAGGGGGCGCCATGTGGCATTGGGTATTGACAAGGGGTGGGGTCCATACACTTTTGTCACTACCAGATGCCACACGGCGCCCTCTGTATGGTGGCTCCAACCCAGTGCATAAATTCACCATCTCATGAGATATGCGTCTGACTAACATGGTTTCTCTCTTTCATTTTTTTTAAAAACTATATTGGTGATATTGGTATGTGTGTGTGTGAAGATAATGCTAATGTATATATAGCATATTACAAAAAAAATTAGGTGCAAATGAATTTTGTGCAAATGGTGCCAGGGTGCTAACACATCAGTGCCGAAAAATGAGAAGCACGCCCCAAAAAAGTGTAAATCACTTTTCAGTGCTGATGCGTCAGCCCCCTAGTGTCGTTTGCACAAAATTCATTTGCACCTAATCCAAGCCCAACATATTAGTGTTACACTAATTTTATTTCCAACCAAAATATTCTCATGTTTTGGTTGTGTCTATTTAGAGGTAATTGTCTATAATAGGAAAAGGCGGGAAAACCACCATGGGAATAGGTGGCAAAGTAAAGTATGAAAAAGTAATCATTTTTTGTGTCAATGCATGTCTGAAGCCTGTTTGCAAGCAAAAGGCAGCAAGTGTTAGGATTTGGTACGACCCTCTTAAGTGAGCCTAAGGTCGATTGGCATCAGGGACCAACACATCAGGACTGAAAAGTGAAAAGCATCCCCCAAAAAGTGTGAATTACTTTTTCAGTGTTGATGTCTTGGTCCCTGATATCGGTCTGACCTTTGGTTGACCTTAGAGTTGTGTCTATTTAGAGGTAAAGGCATGGGAAAGTGTATGGTTTTCCCATCTTTTCCCACAAAACTGTTTGTTTGTTTCGTGGCAAAAGGTAAGAAAACTATTTTGGAAAACGAAACTTTTTCATACTTTGCTGCCTTTTGCCAACACCTTTATAAAATATTTTGTTGCATTTTCCTGCAAAATCAAATTTAAGCACAAGGAAGTAAAGTAACTGGTACTTTTACCACACTTTGTTCCCTTTAACTTGCAAGCAGACATGCATTGACACAAAAAACCATGACTTTTCCATGCTTTATTTTGTCACATATTCCCATGGTGGTATTCCTGTCTTTTCCTGTTGCGGATAATTACCTCTAAACAAATACAACCTAGAGTTAGCACCAATCCAAGAGGGGAAAAATTATTTTTCACTTTTCTATCCTACATTTTACTTTCATGTGGTAGAAGTTTTGTTTCCCAAAATAATTTTGTTCAGTAATTTTTCTATCTTTTTAGGCATTGTCTGTTACAAAAGCAAACCATGGGGAAAAGGAAGGAAATTGTACTTTTTTCCCCAAAAAAAACACACTTCCATGCTATTTGATGCATGGGGATACCAGATGGGAAAACTTGGTAAAACCATATAGGGTGTCGAACATTTCCCATGTTTTCTCATTTCTTCATATATTTGGTCATTCACCTATTCATAGCAAAACGATAGGAAAAAAGAGGGGAAGGGAAGAGAAAGAGGTAGGTTTGTGTCCGCAGCCTTAAAACCTACTAACCTTTGCCCCTCAATAGGGGGTGGACATATCAGTGCTGAAGAGTGATTTACACTTCTTCTTTTTTCTTTTTAGCGCTAATGTGACCGCCCCCTTTGGAAGAGAAGGGAATGAACAATAACTTTTTTTTTCTTTCATTTTTTAAGGTTGGTTTACTTTTTCTTCCTTTTCCCAAGGTTTACCTCGCAACAAACAAGCAAATTTATGGGAAAAGGTGGAAAATTGTACACTTTATCACACTTCCCAGCATCACTTGTTCTTAGGCCTTGTCTGTTACAAAATAAACTATGAAAAAAGAAGGGACACTATACTTTTTTTTCCCGATAAACCCCACTTTCATGCTGTCTGATGCATGGGAATACCAGATGGAAAAACTTGGTAAAACCACATACGGTGTCAAACTTTTCCCATTTTTTCGCATTTCTTCATATATTTGCCCATTCACCTATTCCTACCAAATTGATGGGAATAAGAAGGAAACAAAATGTGGTTTTCTAAGGTGGTTTTACCTTTCCCTATTTTCCCCAAGGTTTACTTTGTAACAGACAAGGCAAAGAGAAGTAGGTAAGGGTAATATAGTTAATAGTTCTGCACTACATTATCGTGAAATTGTTTTATAAAGAAGACATGTATGCAAAAAAATTAATATTTTACATATGTGTCACACTACAAAAATTTATTATACGTTAATGTATTTTAACTTATTGCAGAGGATCCACTCTCCCTAAATAGAGTGGAATGGTGGAACAGGATTCATGTAGCCGACCCCAAATAGTTGGGATAAGGCTGTTTGTTGTTGTTGTTGCAAAGGACCCACTCTCATTTCCTTCCCTTCTTTTCTTTTTCGCTCCCCAAGCATTTCATCCCAAGCTGTATAAACTTCCTCTCATCTTTATCTCATGTTAAAATAGCGCAAAGCAAGAAATCGAAGGTTGTAGTGAAAACATTCAGTCCACATAAGAATGTCAAATTCATAAGTGGCATCAAAGACCCATTCGTTCAGCAAAGGTTGATCTGGTTTTATAGTTAATGGATCCTCTCAACTAGGGATGCAAGTATCCGATTATTATCCGACTCTAGTTCATTTTCGTATTCGTTTAAAGCAAATACTGATGTACATGTATCTGTTTTGATTAAAAAATATCCGATTATAAATGAACCAATTATGGATATACACATATCTGTCATGGATAATATCGGAATCCCATTAAATATTTGGCTAATTATCAGTATCTGATATCCAGTTAATATAATAAATAATATATATATATATATATATAGAGAGAGAGAGAGAGAGAGAGAGAAAATGAGTGTAGACCATTGGATCAAAACAAATCCAACGGTCTACACTAAACCCTATCTCTCTATCATATAAAAAAGTTAAAATTTTTAATATCTGGATATCTGTTAACCAAAGATCCAATTATATCTAATATCCGTTTATAATAATCAGATATATCTTCTTATTATCCGATATCTAACAAGCTTAGCAAATATAAATTCAAACGTGCTTTTCAAATATCTACTTGAATAATAATCGAATTCGGATATACATGGAAAATAAATGAGCCGAATTTGGATGTACTACTATCCGCATCAAATCCGACTTATTTGCATCACTACTCTCGAGTCTCATCGGGTGAGGTGATGAAATTCCGGATCAAAAGCAGTGAGGATGGATGGGGGTTTGGAGAGAGGTTGCAGAGAAAAACAACGATGGGGATTTGGAGTTGTAGAGTTTTGGTGGAAATCGAAACATGTAGATGCAAAATTAATGCTATTGGAGGAGAGACAAAGAGAACTTGAATATGGATGAAGAAAAACATATCAAAGTTCGAGCAGTAATTGGTTTCCGTGGAAGAAGCGGAAGTGGTGATCTTGGGAAGAAGATGATAAGAATATGGCAAGGTTGCCACATCACAAGTAGGTCTATCTATTCTCTGTTGTTCATCTAGAATACTCCACTCACACCTAAAAAAATTATGGATCCTTCTAATTTCCCTTTTTCATTACCTCTCATTTGTTTTCTCTTCTAATAATGAAGTTTTTTCCCCCTTAAGATTTGAGCAGAATTGGATCTTTGGCATTTAATGCCCTTCTCTGCAACACCACTGGACGCTCTCAATATGCTACCGAGGAGATCATAATACCCTCTTGTCAAGATCAAGGTAATTTTTTGTTTGGACTAAGTGTAGTTATTATTTTGAGATGATACTTAATCTGTGGAGGAGTTAATTTCCCTTTTTGGAATTAAAGGTCGTTTGTTAACTAAATAGATCTTTATTTATACGTGTATCCAGTGTTTGCGAAAATCTACACCTTCCCAACGCCTTCCTCCTTGAACCCTAACCTACCTACAGGATACTCTGCCAATAGCTCGTCATCCATCCCCTAGGACCACCTTTTCGCACAATCTCAATACAAACTTTATATGCAAAACTTAGCATAGAGGTTAAAGTGGAGGTGGCACAATAGTAAATATACTCAACAGAAACTACATGTTTATATAGACTCCACGGAAAAGATTACAATGGAATGCTTTCTCCTGTTCTGCCAACAAAAATTCTATTGCTATAAGCATCATTCTTATGGTCCTAATCTACTAGATAAGCATGCATATTCATGTTCTTAGTTTGAGGAATTAGGTCTTATTTGTGCATATTAAAAGGAATTGAGTATGAACTTTGGCATCATTTTTGTTGGAATGTGGTTTGCTTTTAAATATTCTCAGGCAACTCACATCAGCTTGTGTAGTTAGTGTCTTCAAAATCTTTAAAGATTAAAACATCTTTTAGAAAAAGTCAACATGATCGTGTGAACCACTTAGTCTTGTTCTAATAACCCTATCTTACCTACGACTTTGTAGAGAAATTCCAAAATTCTTGCAAACGATTCACTTAGCTTAGAGTCAGAGCAAATGTATCTTCATGTTGGAATAGTGATGAACCCAACAACAGATGTCGGACAAGGTTTTGGATCTCTTATCTCAATGGAATACTTGAGGAATTGGATCTCAGGGTAAGATGTTTTGGTCCTCCTTGGTGCATGGTTTTTTGTGGGGTATTTGGAAGGAGCAGAATTGTTGGATTTTTGAGAATAAAATTAGGGGCCAATTGGAAGTAGTGGATTCTATTATTAAGGAGGTTGGAAGTTGGCTCCTCATTACTAAAGAATTTAAGGGTATCTTTATTTCCGACTTTATGTTAGACTAGAGTGCTTCTATATCCTATCACAACCATCATTTAAAAGCTCCTAATTTGGATTGGAATATGCCCTTCTTAGATAAATTTTGATGGTGCTTCCAAAGGAAACCCGGACCCTAATGGATTTGGATGTATTATTAGAGATTTCAAAAGTCAAGTCATTAGGGTCTTGTGTGGTCCTCTTGGTTGTTGTAATTCCAGAAAGGCAGAAGTGATTGGTCTATTGATGGGTCTTCATGAGCTTATGAAGTTGGTTGCTAGGGGTAGCATAGTGAAAGGTGATTCCCTTGTTATAGGGTGTGGGCAAGGTAGAGGAGATGGGCCTTGATAGCTATGCCGTATTGTAAATGAAACCCGACAACTATCTTCTGTTATGGGTATTCATTTTTCTCATGTTTTTAAAAGTCAGAACTCATTGGCTAATATGCTTGCTAATTGGGGTATAGGGCCATCTTCTTATTTGAGTTATTTTAAGGGTAATTCTATTCCGGTCTGGTCTGGTCTGATTAGGCAGTGAGTTTTCTCCATGTTGTTGTATTATTATGTTATTTTGTTTTTGCATTGTTTAATAAAGTTGTTACTTATCCAAAAAAAAAAAAAGAAATTGTTTTGTATCACTTGTGTTGAAATTTTGGTTTTATTGATGCATGTTGCACTTGCATTATGTTTTGTATGGTTAGAAAGCTTTCTAAAGTGACGGTTGACTTGGATTGGTAGGAGAATGGAATCAAATTGTATGATAGCTATGCCCAATTAGGTGACCTGATTGTCCATGTGTCATTAGAAGATGCAGAAGTTGTATTTAGAAAAGCGAGAAAAAAACATTTACAACAAAATTAGCATTGTTCAACTTTCCACATTTACTATTTCATTTTCAGAGATGTGAAGATGATCTTTGGCTTTAAGCTAAAGAATTTTTTTTTGAATCCATTCTTTTGATTTATTGTAGGGCTGTAGTTACTTAAAGATTGCCATTAACCTAGCACCTATACAATGTTTATTTTACTCAAATCTTGCCTGAACTCTCGAGTTAATGATTGAATTCATCTAATGTACTACCATGATTATCCTAGCACATACGTAATCCTAAGGTTTTTAACGATGCTGCAAATCTTTGTATGCAAGTCAAATGCATACATACATATGCATGCATATGTAATTAGAGATCTCCACTTAATTTAGTTTGGTTGTTGTTTTTTGGGGATTGTTTATCCCCTTTTATTAATGAAATTTTCTCTTATCCAAAAAAGAAAAAGAAAAAAAGTCAAATGCATACATACATGCTGTCTGAAACATGCAACTAACTATAAAGACTTGTCCTTATTAGCAACAACAAAAAAAAAATCTCTTGATTGCAATTATGTTGTGCCACAAGGATTTTTTGTGGTTGTCAAAGTTCCATCATAAGTGCATTTTAGGACATCTGGTTTCCTCACTAGCCGGGGCCCTACTGGTACTTTGCTTGTTTTTGGGCGAATGTCCTGCACAATCAAAAGTAATTGATTTTAAAGAAATAAAGTATAAAAATACTCAAAATGTATAATCATAAACTAGAGGGATATGCAAAACTATGATAGAAGAAAACATGTAGAAGACTCCTCATATCTAACGGGGATTGTGTGCACGCCACCTTGGTTGTCATGTTATGTATGTGCTTACAAAACTAGGGTTGAAGTATATTTACTCCTATGTCTCCTAACACCTTAAGGTTTTGGGAGAGTTGGTAAATTCACTATTAATATGGCATCAAAACCAAGCTAGGTCACTAGTTTGAATCCCCGTAGAAGTAAAATTAATCTCCCGGACATAGTATTGCATGTATGTGCATGATTTGTGGACTAAAGTGTTATAAGCAGAGAACAATGCTCCTCCTGATAGAGGTGTTGAAATATATTAATTCCTATATCTCGTAACACCTCAAGGTTTTGGAAGAGTTGATTATTTCACTGTTAGCATCTAGACTATCCACATGTTAAGCTTCTCCTTAAAAGGGTGATTTCCAAAAATTGAACCAACAGAATAATCTTTAACCATTCAATGTCTTGACCTTTCTCATCCTATGATGTGTTCCCCCCCCCCCTTTTTTTTATGCCATTCATATTAAAAATATTGATCATAAGGTTAAGAATAGCCAATAGCCAGGTATTTTAGGCCTTGAGTCATCTAACGTTTGGAAGGTATGGATTGGTAAGCATATGTACCAACTCTTCTTTGCATGACCTTGAAAAGTGTGAAGGATCTTTGGAAGAGAAAGGATTGTTTTCCACTAATTCAAATGCTAATATTATAGTGATGCCATAAGTTTGTGGGAGTTGAAGAATATGTTGGTCTGTATTCATGACAGACATGTCCCTATGTTGAGGTGATTGGTTTTGGACTTCACACGGCTTCAGATTCAATGAACATGTGGTGCACATGCTGGAGACATTTTTGCTGATTTGCATTATGTGCTTGGCTGGTCCCAATTAATGCTTGATTGAATGATCCTAATTCCTAATTTTCAATTGATAGACTTATTTTTAGGCCTCATTAATGTCTCAAAATGAGGTAGCACTAATCAATTACAAAATGAAGGAAAGTTGACTTATGGTTTGGTCGAATTGGACCGATGAGTAGTGATATGGTGCAAGTTGAAGGCTCTAAATAGACAAGAGGAAAGCTATGATGGACATTGGTTGAGGTAATTAGAAAAGATTTGATCCCTTATGATTTAACAAAACATATCACCCTTTTTTTTTAGAGATAAATGGACAAAATTTTATTGAAAAAAAGGAAGAAAAACAACACATCCCTCACCAAGAAGGTGAAAGGAGAACCAAAACCAAGAACAAAAAGAAAAAACAAAGACAAAACCAACAAAAAGAAAAGAAACAAAATTTCACCATCTCGGACCAAATAAGATCCCACTTATCATCCTTAAAATCCTCTCTCATAGAGATCCCGCCAAATAAAATTCTATAAATAGAAAGTCAAATATTTTCAAAACTCTTATACTTCTTCTCAAAGATCCTATGGTTCCTTTCCTTCCAAATACCCTAACAAATGGTTCCTAGAAGATAAATTCAGACGATAGAGAAAGCCCCTCCAAGCCATGGACCCACCAACCAGAGATCAGCTCACTCAACCTTGATAGAGTGGAATGGTAAAATAGGATTAGTGTGGCTGACCCATATAGATGTGATAATGCTTTATCGAGCTGATAAAGTATTGGTGTTTAAAAACATCAATTTCCTTGGTCAAGTGTTCATAGGATCATGGAGAATATTTCCTTTACAAGTGTTTCTAACTAAACTGGTATTAAACAGTGGAAAAAGAAAAGCAGAGTTGCTTGAGCTTAAATTATGTGGAAAGAACCTAGGAATGATATTGGCTGCTTATAGAAATTATGTTTACGACACAGTACCTTTATGAGTTAGGTTGGGGAACATAAAATGTAAGTTTAATTGGCCGATATTATAAATTGGTAATTTAAGAGTTAAAAATCTGAAAATTTGAAAAGCAATCGGAGTTTGGATAACATGGAGGGGATTTAGGACAATTATGTAAGTTAACAATATCCATTCATTAAAAGCTAATAGAAATTTTAAAAATTGGATAGAATTTGGCTACCTGGTCGAAGATAGCTGTTGGAATCGCAAGAGTGGCAACAGCATTTGGTGAAACGACTATTCCTGAAATCCTTCCTTCGCAGGGGCAGCATGATAGTAGAAGATAGACCTATAGCCACCATTGTATATCCAAGTTTAGTACACTTACACAATCGTGATGTGCCATCTCTCTCTCTCTCTCTCTCTCTCTCTCTCTCTCTCTCTCTCTCTCTCTCTCTCTCT
>JAOXJP010122674.1:0-13810 GCA_025762735.1 Platanus orientalis | reverse complement strand
CCTTACTACTTCAATACCCAAGAAATACTTGAGTGGACCTAGATCCTTAATCTCGAAGTCTTTGGCCAACTGGGATTTTAGTATCTTGATTGCTTCTGTATCATTACCAGTGACCACAGTGTCATCAACATAAACTATCAAGGCTGTGACTTTGTTCTTTCCATGTTTCACAAATAAAGTATGATCACTTTGGCATTGAGTGTAACCATTGTTCACCATGGATAGTCTAAAGTCTAAACCTCTCGAACCAGGCTTTTGGAGATTGCTTTAAATCATATATCACCTTTCTGATTTTACAAACTTTCCCTTTTGCTCCTACATTTTGAAAACCAGGTGGAGGATTTATAAAGACTTCCTCCTCTAGATCACTATGCAGGAATGCATTATTCACATCAAATTATACAAAGGCCACTTTTGAGATGCAACCAATGAGATTAACACTCTGTCTGAGTTCATCTTAGCAACCGGTGCAAATGTCTCTTGTTAGTCTGTCCCATACGTTTGTGTATATCCTTTAGCCACCAGCCTTGCCTTATATCTATCGGTAGTGCCATTTGCTCGATACTTTATAATATATATCCACTTTCACCAACAGGTTCCTTGTTGTGAGGAAGATCAACAATTTTCCATGTATGATTCTTCTCAAAAGCTCTCATTTATTCTTCCATTGTAGCTCTCCATTGTGGTTGGGAGAGAGACTCTGATGCATTGCGAGTTACGGACTCAGGGGACAAAGCACAATAAAAGGCATAGAAAGATGGAGACAAGTGACAATATGAAACAAACTTAAAAATAGGGTGTTGAGTACAAGATCTTACACCTTTACGAATAACGATGAGAACATGAGTATCATCTAGTGGAACAACAGAAGGAGTAACAGGAGGGATAATTGAAAGATTAATACCTGGATCAGAGGAGGGTGCTTGACATGAAGGTTGAAATGTAGGCTACCTTTGTTTTTGTCTTTGTTTATTCTTGAGTACACTTGTAATTTCTTCTCCCTCTCGGCACCAACATCCATAGATTTGTTCACAGATTTAGGACCACTCCTATAAAAGAAGAAAAAAAGAATAGGAATAGGCATTAGAGCAACAAAAGATGTCTCCTCCCTACCAACACTCTCCCCTTGAGGAGAAGGCTTTTGCACATTAAAAAAAAGAATGGACTTGAAGCACTTATATCCCTTTTGATTCGCAACATAGCCAAGAAAAATACACTTTAAGTGCTTTTAGATTCAACTTTGTGCGATTAGACTTGGATATATGGACAAAACAGATACACCCGAAAATCTTAAGTGGTAGAGGAAATATAGGAGTAGGACAGAGAAGGTCAAGCGGAGTTCGAAAGTTAAGCACACGAGAGGGTAGACGATTTATCAAGAATGTTGCTGTTTGAATTGCCTTAGACCAAAAAGTCTTTGGGATATTCATGGTGAACATGAGTGCCTAATCATTTCAAGTAAATGGTGGTTCTTGTGTTCGGCTACGCCATTCTCTTCTGGTGTGCTTGGACAAGTGGGTTGGTGAAGAATACTAGACTCATCAATAAAGGAGGAAAGCCCCTCAGATAAGTATTCTCTTCCATTATCAGAGTGAAATATACATACTTTCTTATCAAACTAGGTAGATACGATGCGAATAAATGATTTAATTGTAGAAAACACATCACTTTTTTTTTGTTTTCAAAAGATACACCCAGGTTGTTTTAGAAAAATCATCAACAAACGTAATAAAGCAACGAAATCCAAGTAAAGAGACTGGTGGAGCAGGCTCTCACACATCAGAGTGCACAAGATGAAAAAGAATTGAATTTTTTTTATTACTAGTAGGATAAACAAATCTACAATGTTTTGCAAGCTTACAAGGTTCACAATGAAACTTAGAAGAAAGAGACAATGTAGGAAACATTTTAAGTAATAAAGAAAAAGAAGGGTGGCCTAATCTGTTGTGCCAGTGCATAAAATTTGCAGAACTTATTTTAGTAGAGGTGCTCTGCTGCAAGGTAGGAACTTGTTGGACAAAAGAAGCAACTGGTGAGGTGGTGTCTAATAGGTACAATCCATCTTTCTTAAACACACTGCCAATCAACATCCTCATCTCCAAATCTCGAAAAACATAATAAGAAGGAAAGAACATAGCACTACAATTAAGGGATCTAGTGAATGAGCTAATAGACAAGAGGTTAAGAGAAAAATTAGGAACATGATATGCAAATGATAAATGCATAGAGGGACTTGCAATAACAACACCTTTTCCAGCAATGGAGGAATAAGATCCATTAACTATACGAATCTTATCCCTCCCAAAACACACATTATATGATGTAAATAAAGATGACATACCTGTCATGTGGTGGGAGGCTCCAAAATCTATGATCCATGAGTAGGAAGGATCAGAGAGAGACACACTGAGCGCAGATGCAGATGTACTTGAGTGGGCGAATGTGGAGGTAAAGACTGTTGTAGGAGGTTCTAGTTAAGCTACAAAGCGATGAAATGCATTAATCTCCTCATGAGACAAGGTACCGTCAAGGACAAGAGTGCTAGTGCTAATAGAAGTTGGACCTGATTCAAAGGTAGGAGTAGAAGTGATTGAATGTGTAGTAAGTTGACTGCCACCAGAACGATTGCCACGGGAAGTGGAATAACAAAATGAAGCATTTGCATGACGACCGTGAAGATCCCAACAAGTTTCCTTAGTATGGCAGAAACAACCACAGTGTTCACACTTTAGCTTGTATCTTTCGTCAGAAAAACCACCAAATCTGCCACTCCCACGGCCTCGCATACCACTACCTCCATGACCACCTCTCTGAGAAGAAGAAACTAGGGTGGATCTCACACTCGGAGTTGACTGAGTCATAGTGTTACTCCGATTCTCGTCACGATGTAGGTGCGCATAAACCTCGTTAAGAGAAGGAAGCAGAACTTTGGCAAGGATGTTGACTTGAATTTGTTCAAAATTAGGATGTAAACCAGCTAAGAGCTCATAAATACGATACTCCTCAACATGTTTAGCATAAGCAACAATGTCGTTCGGACATTTAGGACGGAGGGTGAGATAATGATCCATCTTGTCCCACATCTGTCGCAGGTTAGAATAATAGGCAGCCAAAGGCAAATCGCCTTGTTTCAATTGAGGGATGATTTGCTTAATTTCATACACTTTGGCTGCATTCCCAACTTTTGAGTATGGGACATAGCATCCACTCAGGCTTCATAAAGTGAAGTAGCCAAGACATTACAGTTGCATTGTCGGTCTTCCATTTGTGATACTTAGGATCTTTGAGATCAAGAATAGGAATATTATCAAGAATATACTCCTCCTTATTTTTACCACTGATGTAAAGAAGGGTGAATTGAGACCATGCCAGATAATTAGTCTCGTTGAACTTAATTGTGGTAATTTGAGCATTGGGAATATCAAGAGGTGAACAATAACAAAAGTATTAGATGTTTCACTGAGATTAGACATGATGGGGAAAAGTAACCTGGAACAATGGAGCACAACCACATGTAGAACAATCACATTGCAACAACAATGACAAATATCACCAATCGCAAGACTCCATAGCCTTCAAAAAACACATCAAATCACTAGCAAGGCAACCCAGCCTGCAATCAAAACACACCACGAAGGAGACACAAGGGGACACACTTCCACAGCTTGCGACACACCTTGCCGACCTCAAACCTTGTTCGATCCACAGATCCATGCCACAAAGGAGGTTGCAGGCATACACAAATGTTCTCCAAAGATTCCTATCACAAAAAATATTGAGAATGAGTGTATAATGAAAAATACAAAAAAAAAAAAAAAAAAACTTGAACTGAAGCACTAGGTGTCACGACCGTAGGAGTGAAGAATGAACACCACAGCCTCAATACTCAACCAAATCTTGTGAAACAAGTTTTGTTTGATTCCTGGCAAAAAAACGATCCATCCACTTGTGATTAATTGTCTCAAAAAACCCCTAATTGATCAGATCGATCAGTTCAAACAAAATTTGGGGATTTTTGAAATTCGGCAAAAACCTACTTGAAAAAATGTTTCTAGGCTCCAAAAAAATCTGAAAAAATACTTATAAATCTCCACGAATCATTTCGACTAGAACCATGTCTTCGGCCACCTCTAACACCTGTACAGACTACTGACGTCAATCGTATGGACGTTGACGTCAACAATGTTTTTTGCTCTTCTTCGTATGTATCTACTCTACACTTTTTGATTGATGTTTTGCTTTGATACCAACTTGATTTTATGGTATTAGAAAGAAGAGGAGGAAGAAGAAGAAGAAGAAGAAGAAGAAGAAGAAGAATAAGAATAAGAATAATAAAGAAAAGATAGAGATGAGAATCATGTGAGAGAGATTAGGGTCTCTCTCTCCACTAAAATATTTATATTATTCAATGTTTGTATACCATATAGCAACACTATACGGTATATGTATGGATACATGGGTTTTTTAATATACCCTCAACAATACATGTACTACAGATAGCATGTGGAAATCTGTTTTGATAGAGAAGTATGGGGTCCAAAATATTTGGGATTCGAGGGAGGTGAGGGGTTCGTATGGATGGAGTGTTTGGAAGGGGATCATGAATCTTTTTCAGTGATTTAAAGGAGGAATCTGGTATGAGGTGGGAAATGGAAACAATATCAGATTTTGGGCTAATAGATGTTTGGACGGAGAGACCTTTAAGGGAGTTTTTGTCAGAGGTGTATGGTATGGCAGCTAATCAAAATGCTTTAATTATGGATAATATCTCATGGAGCAATGAAGGGGTTATTTGGCAGCTGGTTTTGTGAAACTCAGTGTTGGATTGGGAGCTGCTATCTGTCATTTGCTTGTTAAAAAGATTGGAGATGTGTAAAAGCCTATGTTGAATTAAGAGGACAGCAAGGTATGGTCTTTGGTTCCTAATGGGAGCTTCTCAGAGAAAGCTTTCTATGGACTGTTAGAAGACTCTCTGATTAAAGAGCTGCCTTGGATGGAAATATGGTACCACCCATTGCTCTCTAAGATCCGATCCCTTCTTTGGATGGTGGCTCTTGGGAAGACCTCGACAATTGATATTGTAAGAAGAAAGGGTATGGTCCTTAACAGTTGCGTCAAGCGCTAATGTCAAGCAAAGGCTATTTCTGCTTGTTTAAAAATATTTTAAATTCTCTATGATATGTTTCTCAATGCCCCACCCTTAGTATCCCTAAAATCTTTCCTATCCCTTTCTTTCTCTCTTTATTTTAAATCACCCTCGGCCTCTACATCCCACCATCTTTATCCCTAAATTCTCTTCTCTCCCTATCTTCCTTTATAAAATCATTAATACAATCTAAAATATAATATCTTTTTAAAATCCTGTCCTCACTTCCCCTATTCTCTCCCCTATTATTATATCTCCTCTCTTACACATTTCCTTCTCTCCCAAACACTCCCACCCTTTCCTACAAACTCAAAATTGCATTCCCATTTAAATACGTGGGTCTTACCCTCCCTACTCTCACTTATACCCATCTCCTTAAAATTCGCAGCCACTCTCTCTCTCAACGAGATGTCTTCACTACTTTCACAAGTCTCCTTTCTTTCTTCTTTGGGTGATGAAATGTCTATTACTTTCTTTCATTTATTTATTTTTAAAGATACAACTCCTAAATATCGTTCACTTTGTTTCTATTTTTGTAAACGAGACGTCACCTACTACCCTCACAAATGTCCTTTCTCTTTTCTTTGGGTATTGAAACATCTCCTTGCTTTCTGATGCGGATAACAAGAAAAGACTCTTGCATGTGCCACCACATAAGAGAGCAAGGTTCAAGTCTTGTGTCATGTATGAGTTATTTTAATTTTTTAAGCGGTGGGTAATTTTTGTAATAAAGCCAATTGTGCCAAGGGTAGATAAGGACTTTTAATTTCAAGGTTAGTTTAGGATTTTAGGTTAATCCCGATTTTGATGTTTAGCTCACTTTTTTCAAATGTCAAAACTTATCTTTTTGACTTGATTTTGTTGTGTCATTAGATAGGTTATTCAGTTACCTATCTATCGAGACCAAGATTGTGCAAATCCGAGGTGATTTGGGAAAGTTACAACCAAATTACTAGAGGGGTATCAATAAGTGAGGAAAATTGACTTATAGTCAACATAATGAGCCCCACAATGTGGTTGGTTGACAGCTTGGGTATCTCCATGTTGTAACAACTATAGGATTATCAAATTTTGAGATTTTGGCAATTATTAGATTTAGGAAAACTTGTTGCACAAGTTTTGTGTCATTTAGAAAGTGAGATTTTAGTAAGTCTGTGCAAGTTTAGGTGTTATCAAGTTTTTAATTTCTTAACTTTCTATTTTTTAAAGCTTGTAAGCTCATCTAAAGGCACCAAAGTCATTCAATAAATTCAGTGAAGAATAAACAATTTTTTTTTGAAGATTTGGGTGTTCCAAAGGTAGGTTGTGGGCCTGGTATCTCCTTTCCCATCTCTAAGGCTCCCCTCCTCTCTCCATCGTGGGTTGTAGCACCCTAGTGCATTTGTGAGTATCCACCTCACTCTTTCCCTTTTTTCCATCTTCTCTATCTTCTCACTTTCTCTTTCCCATCTTAATCCTCTTTCTTTTTCTCTTTATTTTCAAATAGACTTATTGGTTTTTGTGTGTTCTTGTTAAAGTTTCAAGTGGGACTGATGTTTAAATAGTTTCACTAATCAAATCTTGTCTGTTTGACCTGAATTTTTAATTGTAGAACCCTTGTGTATGTCAGAAAATATCTGTAAAGTTGCATAATTTTCTGATTCATGATCAGGAGTATTTTGGTAATTTTGTGGGTTCTGTCCAAAATTCCAGAATTGCTCTTTAGGCTTCTTTCTCTCTCTTTTTCTTCTTATTTTTTGTTCTATTTCATCTAACATCTATTCTATTATTCTATTTCTTGATTTCCCCTATTTTGTGGTTACTTAATTGCTTTAAGATTCAATTCTTAAACTTTTGCTTCCGCACTTTAAATTTAACCATTGTTTGAGGGTTTTGGAATTATCCTACATCAAATTTTTGGTATCTTCCCCTTCGTACTGCATCACTTTCCTCCCCCTCTTCTTTTTTCTTTTGAAAGGCACGACTCCTAAATAATGTTCACTTCATTTCTATTTTAAAATTCCTTTTACAATGCCAACTTCTCTTCTTCCTCACGTTGCTCTTTTCTGCATCCTTTCTCAAGTCACCTTCTCTCTCCTCTTTCTTACTCCCTTCATTTCAATTTGGATTATTCTACTCCTCCAAATAAGTTGAGAGACTCAAAACTACTCCAACAATCCCACAAGTATGCACTTCTATGCTTCTTTACCTTTCTTGCATAGTTTCAGTCTTCGGATTCTTTTTTCTATCCAGTTTGTCTGGCATAAAAACATGGTATAATTAACAAAGCACATTAGGGATAAATAATACCAAGTGCTTTTTTCATCCACCTGGACCCTCTCTTTGCCATGTAGACACAGTTTACTGAAGCATGCTCTTCCCTAACATCCATCCCCTATCAATTCTCTCCCCTTTCTCCTCAAATCTCTCTTAACTTTATTTCTTTTTCCATCTCAGTTAGCTTCTACGCGAAGCTCTTGCTTCCCCTTCTTCTTCTAAACTGTCTGTTCCCTCATCTCCTCTCTTAATTGCATCCTCTTCCTCTTCCAAACTATCTCTTCCCTTACTCATTTCCTTTCTTAAACTGTTCATATTCTTCTTCCCAATGCCAACTTTTTCAGTTCTTCACACGTGTTGCTTTACAATACAAAATGTAGGATGGATGTGACTGTTGTGATCAGTCACAGTGAACCAAGATGATGCGGAGATTGACAAGAGACTTTTGTATGTGCCACCCCACAAGAGAACCAAGTTCAAGATGTGTGCAACATATGGGTTATTTAGGGTGTCTTAGGGGTGTGTAATTTTGTAATAAGGCCACAGTGTCATGGGTAGTTTATTTATTTTTTATATTCAAGGTCGATTTAGGGTAATCCCATAACTTACTTTCAGCCCAAGTTTTCTAAGGTCAAAACTTGCCCTTTTGGTTAGATTTTGGTGTCTTTAGAGGGATTATTCAGTTACCATTCAAAGGAGACCAAGAAGTGTTCAAATCCGAGGTGATTTGGGAGAGTTATGAACAGTTTACTAAAGGGGTATTAGTGAGTGACGGGAATAGTGTTTTTAGTAATTTTAGTTATAGTTTAGTAAGGAGTCTTAGATGGTTTAGGATTACTATTTAGAGTCTTATTTTATTTAGGAAGTTCTAGATTAGAAAGAAGTCCAAGTTAGAATAGGATTGCTATTTAGTTATTCTAAATTCTTTAGGTTTTGAGCCTATATATGGGGGGGGGGGGTGCACATTATGTAATGAATTAGCTATGGATTATTGAAATAAAGAAATTGAATTTTCTCTCCTCCCATGGTTCCAGCCATGTGGTATCCCTAGGGTGAGCCCTAGTCGTCGTCTTCTTTCTTTCTTTCATCTTTTGTCTTATTCTTTGTCCTTCTTTCATCTTTCATTCTCCTTCATATGCTACTGTTTTGGAAGCCTCTTGAAGTCATCATGAGTGACCGACGAAGCTACTGGAGCCTTAGAATTCTGCACAGTAAGACTACAGCAGGTATTCTTGGGCTTTTTTAAAGTTGAAATCACCGTATCAAGAAAGGGTCTTTTTTTATTCTTTTAATTTGGGGTTTTCTCTTCTTTGTATGCCTTTCTAATCCTTTACTTTTCTGTAAATTCTTTTGCTGTTTTGTTGAGTTTTTGATGAGTTATCTTTAGGTCTTGAAGGTTTTCTTGATTGAATCTCTGCAGCAACAAGTTTTTTGTATAATTTTATATACCTCTTCTTATCCATTTAACCTGAAATTCTGGGCACACATCAATTATATATCCATATACTATCTTGCAAAATTTCATACCCATTTGATGTCACGTTGGCGGTATTTTGATCTTTTCACTTCTCATGTTCTCATGCCTTGATTTCCAGTATTTGGACCAGCAGGTTTCTTGCTTCTATTCATCCCATTATTCCTTCTTTAATTCTTCTAAAATTGCTTATCTTGATTCTTGATCCCTTTCTCCAACTTTTCCCTAATTGTCTTTTTAAGTTTGAAAATATTTTAGGTAGCCCTAACTTTGGTTTTGGACACCCTAATCTCTTTCTTACACTTCCGCAACATTATTTATGGCCTAGAATAAATCGTCCTATTATTAATTTCGGTAGCAGAGCTTATTATCCTGCATCGCAGGAGCTTAGTTTTCCTTTGTTTCAAACCTTGCCTTGTCCACCCATATAACCATGATTGAGACTGATAAAGAACTTTTATTCTTTATATAATATGTTCCCACAATTCAGGTCATTTTAAACAAATACAACCTTGACTACATAGCCCATGCGAATTCACACGGATTCATTAGCTAGTATGTCTATTGTGCTATCATTGTGGGAAATCTTTTTCTCATGTGTTGATTTACTATCTCTTTTTTTACAGGTTAATTCAACATTATTATCTTCCTTAATACTGTTGTTCATCCAAAAAAAAAAAAAAAAAATTGCACTTTGGAGGGAATGGAGTGGAACCAATTGGGATGACCATGGTGTTGACTCTATCTATACAAGTCTGAAACAAGATTTTACCAAAAACTGCCTGTCACACATCAACTTCCATACTGTTTTATTCTCAACCCTGTCCCTTCCAACTGGATATTTCTTAAACTTATCTAGCAGTTTACCTATTGATGGGTTCTCCCATTCATTGAGGTCTCTCCTCAAAGATGGATGCCACAATGTTAAATCCCCTCACCTAGATATGTAATCCCCTAACATTGTTTCTTTATTGACCACAATGCCATAGATTTGAGGAAATTCTCTTTGTACGGGGAGATCATGCATTTATCCTCCCAGAATTTAATTTGCCTCCTCATCCCCACTTTAAAGCTAATCCCCTCTTTGAATGCCTCAATGTTGCTCACAATGCCCTTCCATAATGTCTCAATTTAGTATTCAAATAATGAACCATAGAACTTTTACAACCATGTTTATGATAATTATCCATGCCTGAAATGTGTCTTGATGCCTAGAAGTTGGATTGGTTGGCTTTTACACAGGGATTATATTGTCACCTAAGGGGGAGCAAATGCTTTCATCTATAGCATTTTTAAGCATATGAATTGTTAATGAACCCACCTTGTTTGTCACAAATGCGCGAGTTATTAACCACTCCCATCATTCTTTTTTCTCGATTATCCATGGTCTACATTTAATAATTATCATTTAGTACTATCTAAATCTAGATATTTTATTACTTTTCTTTAACTTCTAGAATATCTTCTCATCTTTCTTAGTCCAGTTTATTTCAAAGTGGAAACCAACAAAACACTGGTCTATTGACATATTTGAGCACAACACTTCCTCACTCCCCACCCAAAAAAAAAAAAAAAGAATCTTGCACGTGGCAGACTTACACGCAGGTTATGCCCTCCTGTTACTTTATCATTCTCTTTTTTGCTTGCCTCACTCTCGACCTCACTTCCATAAATCTTCATTGGTTGTCCCTAATGAAGCACAACTATTATTACAATAAGCCTGCTGTACATAGCATAAAGAAGAGTTTGCCTTTCGATCATGGGAAGTCCAAATATGAGAGTGAGCATGGCTCTTTCACTGCCATAAAACAATACAGTTGATCTATGAAACTGGAAATGGAAGTTCGCTCATTTAGATGAATGTTAAGATGATTTTGAGGTTCTTTTTGAGAACTCTTAGGGGATGGACTTTTGGTGATTAGGAATTATTATGGTTTTCTTGAATGAGAACGTAATCGTGGTATTTTATAATAAAAGAATGGAGATTGAACTAAAAACTTCCCCAAAACAGAGTGAAGATTGTTGTAGGTGTCACCCGAAACTAGACCTTCTTGGGGTCCTAGATCTCGAGTGGACATTCATTCAATTATCGCTTAGTTCAGATACCAACTCTGTTATGACACCTGAATTACCACCCTATGGGCAACTCGAATCACGACTTCAAACTTTCACTCTTTCTTTGATGCCAATGCTGCTGCACCCCAAAACCACCCATTGAGAGATGGCTTTGGACCTTAACATGCACTTTGTTACATCTCAAATTTTCATACACTTACATAGTGGAATTTAATGTAAAACACACTACGTTCACTATTTAGCTGATTCTCACACTTCTAACACACCCATACTGATGCAGTCAATTTTTTTAGGCTATTGTATGTGTCTCTCATAAGAGGACCAAGTTCAAAAGCAGTAAAATTTTTGGATTATTTTAGACTTTATTTAAGTGTAGGGAGTCAGGTCTAATAAGACAAAATAATGCCAAAATATTAGGGAGTTAGAGGTCCACAACCAGCCCTCTTTTAGGTTTCTTTTTATGTTTAAAATTTGAATTTAAAGGGGCCCATAAGAGCTGGTCGTGTAGCACATATTATGGAATTTTTAGACTCTTTTAATGAGTCAAAGTGGGCCCATAGCTGGCCGACAACCCCATTACTCCCCTAAATTTTGGAGAATTTTTGGGAGATTTTGGGGACCCACAATACCAGATTGTTCCTATTTGTGTCAAGCTTAGGAGTCTTTCTAAAGTCAAAAGGTGGGGCCAATGTTGCATTGTTGCCTAGTTGACATGCTTAAAGTGTTTAGAGGTTTTTAGGATTCTTTTATTATCTTTTTAGAAGTTATTTTGTTTAGGAAAGTTTGTTTAAAGATTGAGTCCTAGGATATAGAAATTCTATTGAGATTATGAGTCTTTTATTTCAATTATGTACAACCTATTTATAGGCCTATGATATCAATAAACAATGAGTGGTTTGCTGATGAAAATTTGAAGTGTAATCGTGTGTGGTGGTGGTTGTGAGGCTATCAAAGTTTCCTCCTACTTTCTAGGGTGAAGTCGTAGATTCCCCTTTCATCTTCTTCCTCCCACGAATAAGTACTTCTCTTCTTATCTTTTCTATCTATTCTACTCTCTTTCTTCTCTTCCATCTTTTCAATTCTTCCCCAAATGATCTTCTACCTTTCTTCTCCTATTCTTTCCACTGTGCTGCATTAGTTTGGTATCAGAGCCAGGTTTATCAGTTGGTTCTATTCTAGCTGAGTTTCTACATATCATGGCACATATTTACGTTTGTTAGGAGTTAAATGATGACCATCCAATGAGTTTTGATGGTTCTCAAGAACTTTTGCAGGCTTATGATGAAGAGGAAGTGAAGTTCGAGCTTGATTATGTGGTGGATGTCATATCAGTTTTTGAGTGGAAAGATGAGCGCTTGGTATTGACAAGATGATGTGATTTATGTTCGGCACTAAATTTGAGCTTTTTATTCATAAGTTGTATGAGTTTGAAGTTCAAAATCCAAATAGGATGTATTGGAAGTTTTATGACTGCTTCCATGGTGAAATGTTTGGTTGGACAAAAAAGAATGTAAAACTTGTTAGATCCATCAAGGTTCGTGATATACAACAAGAGAATAAGGAAGACATGTCAATTGAAAACTCCTTTGCTCCTCAAGTTGAACCTTTAATTGAAGATAGAGTTAAGGCCGTGGAAGAGGACAAGAAACAACGTAAGGAGAACACTGGATTGAAGCAGAACATCACAAGAAGAGCCAAGATTCCTACATGATTTCCATGACTTTGTGATGAAAAATGGAAGAAGCGAAATTCAAGGCCAAATTTCTCCCCACCATGGGAGAATGATGCAACCAATTTTTTTTAGGCTATTGTATCTGCCTCTTTCTAAGAGGACCAAATTCAAAACTGTAAATGTTTTTGGATTTTGTTAGGAGTTTATTTAATTGTAGGTAGCCAAGTCTAATAGGGGAAAATAATGCCGAAGTATTAGGGAGTTAGAGGTGCATGACCAACCCTCTTTTAGGCTTTTCTTTATGTTTAAAATTTGAATTTAAAAGGGCCCACAAGAGCTGTTCGTGTAGCACATATTGGGGGATTTTTGGACTCTTTTAAAGAGTTAAAGTGGGTCCATATATAGCTGGCGATGGCCCCTGTACTCCCCAAGATTCTGGAGATTTTTTGGGAGATTTTGGGGGGCCCACCATGCCAAATCATTACTCCTAGAGTCTTTCTAAAGTCAAAAGGTGGGGCCCAAGTTGCCGAGTCGACATGCCTATAGATTTTAGATTTTTTTAGGATTCTTTTATTATCTTTTTAGAAGTTATTTTGTTTAGGAAAGTTTGTTTAAAGATTAAGTCCTAGGATATAGGAATTCTATTGAGATTATGAGTTTTTTTATTTCAATTATGTACAGCCTATATATAAGCCAATGATATTAATAAAAAAAGAGTCATTTGATGATGAAAATTTGAAGTGTAATCGCTTGTGGTGGTGGCTGCGAGTGATATAGGGTGGTCCACATCAAGTGGTCCCAAGACTCATGAGTCAGGCCCAAGAATGAGGCCCACATCCGGTCTAATAAGCCCAAACCAATCCAGCTGTGTGTAACAGTTAGAGATGCAAGTATCTGATTATTATCTGAATCCGGTTCATTTTCGTATTCGCTTAAAGCAAATACAGATATACATATATTCGTTTCGATTAAATATCCGTTCACTTAAAAAATATCCGATTATAAATGAACCAAATACGGATATATATACATCCGTTCGACTAAATATCCGTATTCGTTTATATATATATATATATATATATATATATATTTGTATGTATGTATGTATATATGTATTTTTGTATATATATATGTAAAGTACCTAATGACTCATTTAAATTAATTGTCATATTATATAATATTGTAA
>JAOXJP010122653.1:0-13810 GCA_025762735.1 Platanus orientalis | reverse complement strand
ATATCAGCCCGGGTTAAAGTTGCCACTCACCTCTCTTTCCCCATAAATAGGGAAGTGCATGAACACACAGCAACGTTATAGGGTTTTTTTTCAAGGAAAAGCAGAAAAGGAGAAGAGAGAAGAAACGGCGTCTGTGGGTGTGAGATTTCCAGAATCTAGCTTTGAAGGAGGAGCAACCTAAGACCATGTGTCTCCTTATATTATCCTCTCAACCTCTCTTATGTTTCTCTACCACCATTAGCGATTCTAGAACTCGGTTCTCTTGGTTGGGAAGAGTGTAGCCTTGAATTCTTGAATCTGATAATCTTGGATCACTACTCTCCATTGAGAGGAGTTGTCTTGAATCCTCTTAATAATATCCTTTTGAGATAGACACTCTCATCAGTGAGAACTTCTATTTTTTGAGTGATTTTCAATTTGAGAAAGGATTTACAATAATGTAATCTTTCTGGATATTTGATAAAATTAATTCCCGCTTTTGGGCTTTAAGAAAATAGTGAAGTTTATTCATCTGTTCAAGGGTGCAAATTTGTAGAGAGACAAGGGTTATACCTAAACTAGATTGTCTCCTAGCGTGAAACTTTCAATGAAATTTATTTAAACATCCTTCACAAAAATCTTTTTGTTTCAAGCTTATTCTAAGGCATTCCCTATGAATGACACACTGAATCATCACTTGGGTGTAGTGAAACATGAGATAAGATTAGTTAGAACATCCCTTAGAAGTAGTACAAAATGTCAACCCTAGTAGCGATGAAAAGTATAGGCAAAACTTCTCACATCATCTACAAGAGAGTACATATTTAAATTAATTTGAGAGTGTAAAAATCACATTGCAATTTGGATAATAAGAACCTTAAAAGGTGAGAGCATGGAATTGGTGGATACAAGTAAAAGAACAAGGGTCAACATAACATGTCTACCCTCATTCCTTTAGCCAAATCCGTGTCTCCATGAACTCTCTTGTTTTAACCCATTGATCTTTCCTTCATACCCATTTAACCTTCTATAAATTCTTAGGTACTGTCAGAAAATTATTGAATTAATCCATCAAAATTTTTTGTCAAAATTTTTCTTTAAGATTATATTTAAAAATTTAGATGTATATGCACTAATTATATTAATTAACTCTCTATTTCTAAAATAAGTTCAATTGATATTATCTTATCTCATATTCTTTAATGTCTACAACTTCATCTTATACATTTTTATCTATTATTATCCCTACCCCATTTCTTTAATTATTGATATTTCTTGTGTATCAAAGCTTTCAATCATCAATTTCTTCTTTTTTCTCAGTTCCACTTAGTCTCTTGATGACAAACTATATTGATTCTTGATCTTTTCATTTTATCTACTATTCATTGTTATTACTCGTCAAAGCTCCAATGTCTAGGTGAATCTTATTCTATTGGACTAGCACTACAACAAAAATGGCTTTTAGCAGCATACTTTAGGAAGCGTTTTTGTTCAAATGCTGCAAAAGGTATAGTATTATACAATGTTTCTCTTAAAAAATCCTGCTAAAGGGGTTAAATAACAAAAATAGCCCTTTTATATAGCGTTTTCAAAATGTTTCTAAAGAAGGTGTGCAAAAAATGGTTTATATAGCATTTTCAAAACACTTCTTTTCTATTTCCGAAAAAAATGATATTAGGAGCATTTCTAAAACGCTTGATATATCCCTTTAGAAGTGTTTTCAAAGCGCTTCTTAAAGTTGTGCAAAAAGACCATTAGAAGCATTTTAGAAACGCTTCTAATAAGCACACATATATACCCCCTTCCTGCATTCCCTTCCTCCATTCCCGCTTTTCTCTTCCTCTTTTCCCACATCTGCGTATCTTCCCACTCTCTCCTCCCGTGTCTCTTCTCTGAGGTTTGCCGGATTTAGGGATTTTAATTTCTCCTCCTTCTTCAGACGTAAGGCTTCCCCTGCTCACAATTGTACCTTCACGGGTTGACAGAACGAAAAACTATGGTAGCATTTAGGGCTTACTCAACTTCTTCCTATCGTCTTCTTGAAAGTCACAGGTACAGGTATGCTTTTCCCCCTTTCTCTATCTCTCTTGTCTTCTTGTTGGTTCTCTCTCTAGCCAACCAACAGAGAAAAATAGCTAAAACAAACCTACCTTACAACTCCAAAGCCATGATGAGTGTAAGGCTTCCCCTACAAGTGCTTCACAATAGAAAGCACACCTTTGAAGTTCTTTTTGATTGCTCTGTATCCACTCTTCTTTGGGCACGACGACTCATAGTACTAAGCTCTCTACGTTTGATGGAAACTAGGGTCGTAACCATTCTCTTCGAGGTTCTGGTGAGTTGGAGTTCTGTCGGATCTCTTTTTAATTCTCTTTTGTTTCTGAATTCCAATGAACAGTAGCATGCGTATGTGTTGATGTATGTCAATCCTATGAGTATGTGTTGAGCAAGGGTAGTACTAGGAGTCTTGTATATGTCCTATGTGAGCTTACAAGTTCGAATCATGAAACCAATAATGACTCAAGACCAAGGAAAAACACCCGAAAAAGGCACTCCAAGTAAGGTATAATCCATGCGTGTCATATCATATTGTGTGTCTAAAAGAAACCCTAGACATGGTTTAGGATCCCAAATGTTGCCCCAATTGAATGCCCAAAAGACTGCTCAAAGAATGCCTAAGAAGTACTGTGTACTGTGCAGAACACATAAGCCAAATTGATTGTGCTGTTCGCAATCGGTTTGGCAAAATTGATTGCGAAAAGCGCAATCGGTTTTGAATAAGGTTTTAAGTAGAATTCTTATCAACAGAGGGCCAAACTCAGAGGCCCAAACCAATTTAGGAAAGACTTTTGGGATTTTGTCCCAAACCTAAATCAATTTCAAAAGCCAAATCGATTTTGCCTAAAACTGGGTTGCCAAATCGATTGCACTTTCTGAAATCGATTTAAAAAAGCCCAATTGGTTTGAAGGGTATTTTTGAAAAAAAAATTTACAAAAATTTAGGGGATATTTTTGAAATTTGAACCCCATTTTGGTTCATCTAAAGGCCCATAATCACTTCCATTTTAATATATATTCATCCTAAGGCCAATGATGCTCCTCCCCATAATAAAAGGAGCTTTTCCCTTTAGGGTAAAACACATCCTCCAACACTCCAAGTTTTTAGAGAGAGCCAAGAGACATACTATTCTGAGAGCCTTCTCCACTATGCAAACTTCTGTTGTCTATTGTTTACTGAGTTATAGTAGCTAACATCCTACTCTTCTCTCTACTATTTCTTCTATCTTATTGAGCGACATTCTCACTATTGAGGAGAGGTTGTGGTGAGTGGTTTTCCTTAGAGGAACTCACCTTTGGCTGAGCTTAAAGAGCACTAGAGCCAAATACTTGGAGCTTGTGGGTAGCTAAGGCATATCAGCTCATCAAGGAGTATCCCATACATTGAGCAACTAGCAACATCAACCATTTGATAGTAACATCTGCTTTACTTTGTATTCATTTGCATTCATATTTACTTTTACTGTTGTTTAACTTTGGCCAGAGACACTGGGAGCTTGAGAACCTCCATCGGAGATATTGGAGGTATTGCACACTAGCCAGAGACACTGAGTGTTGTAGTTGGTTTGCTTGTGGGCAAGTAGTAGGGTTTGTATATTGACCTAGGTTGTAATAGAACCTGAATGAAATATACCTAAGCTCGGTAGTGAGCTTTAGAGAAGTGGACGTAGGTCGAGTGTCGGACCACTATAAATCTTGTGTTGTGGTTTGTGGTTGTGTGATTGCTTGTCTCTTTGTTACCTTACTTATACTACTCTTGCCTATTATATATTACACTCACTCAATTGAACATATTGTAAGAGAATCTAATAACCACAACTTAGTAATTGAAAAAAGGGTTAATTAAATTAAAAGAAATCCTATTCACCCCCTTCTAGGATTAATTTCATAGCATTTCAATATATGCTTGATCTTTGCATTGTGTTTCTTCTTTTGCATTGTGCCTTGAGTCTTGAAACTCATTTGACAGGTAAAAACACTTTTCTCAAGCCAAGATTAGTTCAGTCAAAAGATATAGAGTATGTGCATGCAAGCAGCCATATGGATATGTATAATTATGACAAGATGCATATGCTATTGAAGTAACCATGTTTAGGTTCTTTAAATAATTGAATTACCAATTTCAATGTTGGTTTGCTCCCATAACATCAACATTTTAAACCTTTATGCTTAAAATTGGTATGTTCATCTTCTTTGGATCTCATTTAATCATCTCCCCATATGTTCTATGCTTCATTTACCTTTTTGATTTTCAATTTCATTTTTATTAGGCATAGACTTTTAGACGTAGGTAAAGCATTTTCTCCCCCCTTTTGTCATTGAAACCAAAGGAGATAGAAGAAAGAGAAAATAAGTAAGGTAATGAGATACCAAATTTTTTTTTCATTAAACTAGTGAAATTACAAGGGAAAAAAAGAAAAATTCATAAAGGAGGTGCTCTAGGCATCCTCATCATCACTGAGGATGTCTACTACAATGAGAGGCTCAGGAGCTTGTGAGGGATCAACTATGCCCTCAATGTGGACAAGCCTCCTGTACATGCTATCTACCTTCTGGCCTAAATGCTCAAAGCACTGAAAGATCCGGTTGAGATCATGGTGAATGTCTTGGACGAGTGCGGAGAGGATAAGAGATACTTCAGGGATGGAAGCCCGAGCTGGAGGAGCTGAGTGAGCCGTCTCAGTAATAGGTGGGGGAACCTCCATTGGCATAGGAGGAACCTATGTAGGTGTGGTACAACTGCTGGGACAGTCGGTGCTGCCTCTCCAGTTGCTTGAGTTGCTTGTGGTGCAGCCTACTTCTACCCTTCCATCCTCTTGATAGTAGCATCATCAGTCAGAAGGCCCTATGGTAGAGTCACGACATCTTTTGGGAATGAGACACCGCAGTGCTCCAAAATTTGAGTGGCTAGCACTCTAAAAGGTAGACCCCTCTTTACCCCTGAGTCGATCAAGGCCTACAACATCACCTGGCACATGATGGTAGGGGCATCTATTACCTTTCCCTCCATTAGACTTTCCACCAAGTGAACCATGTCATCTGACATGTCGATCTTGTGAATCATTTGAAGTAGATTCTGCACGAGGATCATGTTGAGAACCCTAGCCACCATGTAGCATTCGACGGTTGGAAACTTTCCAAACCAAGAGTTGCCCTCTCTCTTAAAAAGCTCAGAGATGTGAGCTTTGTGAATCCCTTGGTTGGGAAAGACTATGACATCAGCAGTGAGGTGAGAAATCCCTAATAGCATAGCAATCCAGTCCGGATTGATCAGCATGTAAACCCCGTAGAACTTTATCTAGAAGGAGAGGCGAGTGAAGTTGGAATAGAAGATGTGTACGGTTTCTTGTTGCACCTTCCCTTTGATGACGGTGAGTAGCAACTACCCATCATTTGGAATCATCGTGCCTATTGTGAAGTCATGAAGGGTCATTTGCTTCATGTATCTCTCAATGAAGATCTTCTTTGAGTAGAAATGGTTGTATTTGCGAAAAGCAGCAGAGTTTTGGAAAGATCCATAGTTGATTGATGCTATTCTAAGGTGTTTGGGTTGCTTCTTCTTGCATATAAGACCCTTTCCCAAATCTCTCTTTGACATGGCGTATAATGGAGAAATCAAAAGATTTTACAAATGAGCGGAAGATGGGAGAGCAAAGTGGAGAAAAATACCCTTTGGTTCGATCCTAGGGTTTTTCCCCCTTTTAAAGATTAAAAAACCATTCATCTCTCGTGGGTACAACAGTTTGGATTGATCCAAATGGAATCTTTTTGGGAAAATGCCTTATTTCCTCAAATTTTCTTGGTTTTTCCTATATTACCCTTAATTAATATTTTTAAACAAAATTTGGGGTAATTTTGTGGCTATATTTAGATCGACATTCCCATTGCGCCTCAAAGGTATTCAAACCTTTTCGAGTCTAGTGCCTTTATAAGGATATCCGCCAGTTGGTCCTCGGTAGCCACATACTTTAGAGAGATTGTCTTCTCTTCCACCAGTTCCCGAATGAAATGGTGTCGAATGTCTATATATTTTGTTCTAGAGTGTTGTACTGGGTTTTTGAAAATCTGAATTGCACTTAAGTTGTCGATGAAAAAATTCATTGTATCTTGAGACAACTCATAGTCTATAAGCATTTGCTTCATCCATAGTAGTTGCGTGCATCCACTCCCAGCAGAAATATATTCACCCTCTGCAGTTGACAAAGACGTAAAATTTTGCTTGCGATTGTGCTAAGAGACTAGAAAATTACCTATATAAAAGCATCATCGACTAGTGCTCTTACGATTGTCTACATTTCATGCCTAATTAGCATATGAAATCCAGCTAGTACTGGTGTGGTATCAAATGGATACCAAAGGCCAAAGTTGAATGTCCCATGGATATATCTTATGATTCTCTTAGCTGCCTACACATGTGAATCCTTAGGTGAGGCCTGATACCTTGCACATTCACCTACACTAAAGGAAATACCGGTCTACTAGTTGTTAGATATAAAAAACTTCCTATTATACTCCTATATTCGGTGGGATTGACATCGACTCCATCGATATCTTTTGTTATCTTCTCACTAGTGTTGATAGGAGTGTCCAAGGGCTTAAACTTTGAAAGTCCAAACTTGGATACTAGATCTTTTGCAAATTTGGATTAGTTCAGGAATATCCCATCCGAAATTCGCTTGATTTGTAACCCAAGGAGGAATCGCAATTCTTCCTCCATACTTATTTTGAACTCGGATTTCATCGTGTGTGCAAATCTACATGCTAGTTCCTCCGATGTTAACAAAAAAATGATGTCATTTACATATATTTAGGCAATGGGTATGTGACTATCCTTTTTCTTGTTAAATAGTGTTTCATCTACACTCCCCCTGATGAATTGATGGTCCATCAAGAACTTGGTTAGTCTGTCATACTAGGCTCTTGGATCTTGTCTTAACCCATATAGTGCTTTGTTCAATTTATACACATGATTTGGTAGGTGTGGATCCTTAAATCCTTCAGGTTGTTTAGCATAGACTTCTTCTTGAAGTATTCTGTTGAGAACGTACTCTTGACATCTATTTGATATAATTTAAATTTCAAATAGCTTGCAATGGACATCAAAATTCGGATTGACTTTAGTCTTACTACAAGTGCAAATGTCTCTTCGAAGTCAACTCCTTCAGTTTGAGTATACCCTTTAGCAACATGACAAGCCGTGTTTCTTATGACCATTCCATGCCTATCCATCTTGTTCTTGAAGATCCATTTGGTACGGATTATACTTTTATCTTTTGGTTTTTCTATAAGGTACCATACATCGTTTCTTTTAAATTGGTTGAGCTCTTCTTGCATAACCAGGATCTAGTCTAGATCATTTAAAACTTCTCTTACTTTTCTAGGCTCAACTGTCGATATAAAAAACACATCATCCTAGGTCTACAAATGAAGCAAGCAAATGATGGCATCTTTTTTAGCCAAACCAAGTTTACAAGAGACCTAGTTTTCAAGTTTGGATTGCGAGAATCCAAACCAGCTAGCACACCGATTAGTACAAGTGACAAGATCACTAAAGACCTTAAACGAGCTGAGGTCGATTTCACCTACTACAGGAGCATTATTAGGAGTTTTCTTTACTTGACTATGAGTAGACCAGACATTGCATTCAGTGTAGGTGTATGTGCTAGATACCAAGCTGCCTTTGAAGAATCACATCGTAAGGCAACTAAGAGGATTATCTGGTATATCTACGGGATTATGGACTTTGGGTTGAGGTACCCATTTGATACCACATTTGAGGTAGCTGGGTACTCAAATGCTAATTGGGCTAGCGATGTGGAGGATCGCAAGAGTACGAATGGAGGTTGTTGCTACATAAGCAATAGTTTTGTCTCTTAGCATAGCAGAAAACAAAACTCCATCTCTCTATCAACTGCCAAGGCTGAGTACATTGCAGCCGGTAGTGGGTGCACCCAACTCTTGTGGATAAAGCAGATGCTTTGAGATTACGAGTTGGAGTAACACACCATGAGTCTATTTATAGATAACAAGAGTGTCATTGACATCTCCAAGAATCCTGTCCAATATTTCAAGATAAAGCACATTGATAGAAGACACCATTTCATCCTTCAATTGGTGGAAGAAAATGTCGTATCTTTGGATTATGTTAAGACCAAAGATCAATTAGCAGACATTCTAATCAAACCTCTTGATTCTAAGAGGTTTGAGTATCTTCGGAATGCCATAGGCTTGTGCACCATTTAGGGGATTATATGTGATTCTCTCGAGGCCATGGTGTCATGTGGGGATAGTCATGGAGGTGGGCATGCATGGGGAGAAATGTGGGAGTGATTCAAAAACAAGAGAAAATGTTAAAAATCCAAAAATCCACATTCAAAATCAATTTCATAGTTTGAAATTGGATTTGCCCCAAACACGTTTGCGAAACCTGCAATCGATTTCGAGGGCAATTCTGTCCAAAATTTTTCATACGATTTTAAAAGGAGAAACCGTTCCTTTTCCCTCATTTTTGTTTCAAATGCACTACAGTTCTTCCCCAGACCCATTTTTGGGTTTCTTCCTTGATTGATCTCACATTCTCTCACTTAGATCATGCCTCCTCGCATGAAGAAGCCAACTTTGAAGGGTGGATCTTCATCCAACCTTCTAAGGAATCCAAGGAACCGACTAATGAAACAGTCTCCACCTCGTCCTCCGTTAAAGAGGAGTGAGGCATCCTTCTCCCCTTGCTGTGATACCGTTAGTTTGGAGCGGTATCAGAAGATTTTTTCCTGCTGCTCCATCAGAGAGTGGATGGTAGAGGTTCAGACCCTTGGGATGACTCGGTTGATAGAGAAGCTTGAAGGGGGGGGGGTTTCAGCTTAGACACTCTATGGTAAAACAGTCATAACTTTCTATAGAAAACTCATTTTAATGAATCCTTTGAAGCATTGGAAAGTAGACTCATAGAGCTTTTCAATGATATATGGATTGCAGTCTGATTCTCTCAGGACTAATACAGGTGTGGCCATGAAGTTACCCTAAATGCACTTTTGGGACAACTTTAGAACATGACCAGTTCAATGTCTAACTTGGGTTCTTCATTAAGGATTCCGAAACCACTCTATGTATAAAACATGTGAAATGATAATTTTACCCTTATGAGAAAAAATTACAATTTTTCCTTTTAATTGCAATGTGGGGTGTTACATGTACGAAATTACTAATATAACAGACCTGAATAAATAATAGCTTTCTCGTTTACTCTCATACAAACATAGCTTATTTAAATTTTATTCAAGTTAAACTTGATTGTTAAATCAAAATCAATATTTCAACTTTGTGACATTCATTTAAGGCCATAAATCTATCTTGCAAAATTACGCATTTTGTCCTTTTTAGTTTGGATGCATAAAATCCTTTTGGGAAATCTCTAAATCTCTTTAACCGATTTCATTGTGAAAATTTGTTTTGACATCCATCTCCAAATTACATAATTATAATTGTAATAATATTTAATAAAATATTTATGGATGTAAGCATGGCTACTAGAGAAATGGAATTTTTTTTAATAAAATTATCATTCTTTTTCCTTATCTTAACCTTTTGCTAATCATGGTTTAAAGTTTTCATTATCCCGTCAGTACCTATACCCATCAAATTTCATTACGTGTGCAAATTATTCATGGAATGGTTTTATTTATTTAGAAGATTTTACACTTCTCTAAATCCGGAAGCCCGAATTTGTTACTTACGTCTCTTCCATATGAGGGAGGGAGAGAACCTTGGATTGAGGCTTACAAGAATGAAATAAAGGAAATAAACTTCATTGATACTTACATAACATATCATTTACAAGACTATGCCTATCACCATGCTGAAGACATCTTTCTTTCTTGAACTTTTTTGTAGCTATTCTAGATCTTCTAAGCCTAATAGTATCGCTTGGAGCTTGGCAATGGAGATGTTGACTCATAATCTAGAGGTAATCAAAATTCCAATGGTCCTTGAGTCATGCATGGAGTCTTATATTTATAGAAAGCATGTGGGGAGTTGTAGATTCCATCTACAATCTCTATCTCTTCCTCATTCCTAGGGATTAAGCTTTATCTTTAGTAGATTAAATTTTATCTTAATCAGGGTATCTTCCATGAATGGATGACTATTTTGCGTAATTCTTCTCCCACGGATACAATTATTGGTTTAGTTGTATATGATAAGCCTTATTTTTAATGGTTTGGATATGTCTTCGGTAGTGTCTGAATTCATCTGGACTCCCTAATCCTATTTGATTCAAAAATTATCTCTTTGCATATGAAGGATTTCAGTTTTGGCTTTGATTTTGTCTCTAAGCTTCGTGGACTTACACCATTTCGGCTCCGAGCAATTTGGTTAATGATTTGATGATTCATCAATGTGGAAATTTTTTATCTATGTAGATGGATTTCATCTACATGGGTGATTTCATTTGTGCAGATGCATATTCGTGGATATTACCACATGTCATGATCATACCACCTTGGGGTGATGCATTTAAAGCTTAATTTGAATTGATGTAATTCACGGATAGGCCTTTCATTTACAAGATTAAACCCATGCAAGAGCAGATGTCCCTCGTGCTTCATGCGAAATGGTTTGATTCCATTTGTGCGTATCATGATTATTTGGCTTAGATGATTATGAACTGGCTCCCCTAGTATATAAAGCATCACATTTACTGGTGATTTAAGGTGTGCCTTTCGAGCTTTTGTAGACAAAAATCCAGAGTATTCTGTCTTCCTTTAATGACATCCTTACGTGGATGGACAAAATTTTGAGATACAAAAGGTCTCTTTATAGAAAAGAAGCAGTCGTGTTGTTTTTCCGGGGGAGACGTTTCTTCTTTCAAATGACACTTTGTATTTTATGTGGGTGACATGATATCTCGGGCTTTTAGGTCTATAAAAACCCCCTTCTTCATAAGCCACCCCGTAAAGTAGTTTGTTGTAGCGTAAGTCCTTTATGAACTTTCATGCGTTTCATGTGGATCATATTTCCTTTGTGCAATACATCTTCAACATGCGAAGATAACTCTCAATATTGCTATACAGAACCCTTCTTTGCTGCAATTTTCCACTAAAAATCTTGCCTTTGCTCTCAGAAGGACCTGATATGTTCACGCCTTTCAACAATACCCTTCTTCATCTTTTTCTTGAAATTTACAAGCTTCAGAGAGCTTCTAATCCAATGAAACTTCTTTCCACCACCTTGAAGAACTTTGGTGAGAATTTGTAGCTTAGGGCTTAAAGGATTACCCAATTTCCTTGCTGTGGCTATCATCTACGGTAATGTGACTCCACCATTGATCCTTGGAGACAGTAGCCTGAATTCTGTTTGAGGAGTGGCTGATATAAGTATAACTTATTCGAACAACATAATCTCTTTATGGTTTGTTTTATTTGTGTGGATACGTTTATGTCCGTGTGGATAAATTTCCTTTTCCTTTAGCATTTCAGCTTTGCTTCTCCTGATTCAGTCTTACTTATTCTGCAGGCACAAAACAGTCCATAAGGATGAGCTGAAGATGCTTCCTTTAGCTTTACCACGAGATGTGTCTGGGTCATTTTCCCATCGGAATGGACACGAAAGATGGTGTCAAACAGCTCGCCTTCAAGGATGCATGCCTCACTATAGATCCAGTGTTGTTCATAGGAAACAGACTCTGGATGTTTGCGAGTCCCTATGAACAAGCGGTGTTTCGATTCAAAACTGATTGGCATATGAGCACTAATACAAGCATGTTAGAGATCGCACATGTAAAGTGAGAAGTTCAGTGTGCAAAATTTGTGTAGCTTTAGAGGCGTTACGAAGGGCTTTTAGGGTTTCCAAGAAGATCATGTTCTTATACCATGAATCGATGTACTTCTGTATCTTATGTGAGTATATTGTCAACTTGAATGTATACCTTTTATCAAATATAATGGAAGTCCTTTATTTTGTTGAACTATTGCTTTCTTTAATTTGCCACGGATTGACGTGAAATTGTTTTGCGGATTTCGCCTTGCTGCGGATGGAATTGTTTTGGCCCATGGAAAAACCATGGTTTGAACTTCCTTGTTAGGCGAACCAAACCGTTGCATCTTATGGTGGCGCGTCCTTTCAACTTTCTCGATGAAGTGACCGAAACACCTCTAATCTCAAGGTGAAAAGACATTAAACGCTTTATTTTTGGGCACAATTTTTTGTTTCCAGCGGGTGGAATTATCATTCTACCATTCCTTTGCCGAAATGTCAACTTTTTGTTTCTAGTAAAAAGACCTGACTGTCCATCCTCTATTTAAAGGACTGTTCATCGTCTCCTTCATCACTTCGTTCAAATTGAAACTCTGAGAAAACTTAATAGTTCAGGAGCCCTACCTTTCTCTTTTCTGTGACTTCATATTTCCATCTTGATGTCTAAACCGATGAAAAGAATTATTGAGACTTTGCAATTATTTTCTTCTCTTTCTTGAGTTATTTTCTTTCTGATAGAGTGCCTTTCTTAGGATTTTTGGGTTTCTTGAACTATACTTTAATCTTCCCCTTTTTTCCTTTGATTAGGGCTTCAAATCCTTATTCTGATTTGAAATGATTCTCCATCTTGAAATTTTGAAGGTAATAGAACCCTTTTGGAGGAGAATGGGTCTGATTTGGCCTTCTTTCGAACTTGGGATGCCTTTGGGCCTTGTGCTCCGGTCGCCTTCCCAGGAACCATTGGAGCCTTAGACCGGATCCTCTTCAACCACTTATGATATTCTAAGGTCCTGTCTAACAGGTGGCAGTACACTATTGGAGGGAAAAAGTGAATTACAATTTTTGAAAATTGCAATTCACTTTTTCTCGCCAATCATCTCTTGCACCTATTAGACAGGACCTTAGCAGGTCATAAGTGTGCCAGAGATGATTGGCGGGAAAAGGTGAATTGCATTTTTCAAAAATTGTAATTCAATTTTTCCCTCCAATAGTGTACTGCCACCTGTTAGACAGGACCTTAGCATGTCATAAGTGACAGGAGAGGATCCAGTCTACAATCAAAGACTTGTTTTTGAAGATTGTTTTTTATCCATACGGATATCATTCATTTGAGACTATTAGCTGCATCAAAAGTAATAAAATATTCTATTTTGGTTGTACTTTCTCCATGTGCTACAATGAATATATATGGATGAAATATCTCTCCATGTGTTACACTTGATTCCTCCATTTACATCATTCCTCTCTATATGTTGTGTAAACATTGAGCTAGATTTCCTATATTTATTTTCTAGTTTTGATATTAACCTTGGATTTGTTAAGAATAACCTGGAACTGTTTAAATCACGTAAATTTGGGTGCTCTTAGTTTAAAGCAATTCATATAGATTGAATCCCTCTTTTGAATACATGTGTTAAAACTATATATATGAATGGAGAGCTTGAAGGGAAGTTTATCGTTCTTAAACAAAGAAATTAGTAAAGTTCATTTAAACAACTATATATCTACATATGCTTTTCCATAATCATCATATGAATCTTTGAGATCTAATCTTAAAGGAAGTTTAAGAAGAATACTTCAATGGCTAAACCAGACACAAGAATCCAATCCGACCCGGTCTCCAAAGTATCCACACTTGTTCTAAAATTCTCTATGCTTCTCCCACTTCCAAAAAAGTTACATGGCCATATCTAAACGTGGGTACCTCTATATTTAAAGTATTTGATAAGCCAAAGTAACCCTAGGGGGTGTGGGATCCTTCTGGGATTCTTATCCTTAGGCTGTGGGGCCCAGTATCCTTAAT
>JAOXJP010122632.1:0-13811 GCA_025762735.1 Platanus orientalis | reverse complement strand
TCACTCTCATGAGCCCTTATCTAGGTCATTACCCACCAATGGACCAATATTGGATCACCACATAGGATGGGAACAACGTTTGAGCAATGGCTGCTACGTCAATGTGGCTAGACCAAGTTACCCAAACTAATCATCATCCCATAATCCAATCATTTTTGGGGAGGTGTTTAGACTATCACACTTGCCTTTTAGAATCTTAAAGAAACATGCATATGTAATCATTTATAAGTTAGAGTTTCTTAAGTTACACTTAATAGCATAGAGGTCTAGCTTTAGGATTTGTTTGCCGAATTTTGAACGTGTGCTTACATGTTTGATTAAAAGAAAGTAGGAATTTATGTCCATTTACCAGTTTATAAAACCTATTTTTTAGATAAGTTCGGCCAATTTTTATCTTCTTGCCTAATTTTGAATAATTCTCACCCTTTTTTCTTAATATACTTAAATGCGAACTCCTTCGACAAATAGATATTGCATAAATAAGATGAACCAAACCACTCCATTTCATAAACAGAAGCATAATTACATCCCTATCTTTAATAAAAAAAGAGAGAAATAAACATAGTTTTTACAAACATTTCCAAAATAAAAAAAAGGATACATCAACTCCTCTCTAATCCCCTCCCTTATCATCCTCCACAGGGGGATTGGCTTCAAAATAGCTCGCTCTCCCTAACATTCTCTATCCTCACCTCCTGCTTCACCCTCGTATAGGCCTTTCCCACTCCAAAGCGGACGGTGTCATCACCACGAGGTAAAGTTGTAGCCTCTCCCTACCCAACTAGATCTATCCCCTCTGCCATCTATGGAGGAGGTGTGTCCTCAACTCCATCTCATCCCAAGCTCGTGGGTCCTTTGGTCTCAACTCCAGCTACTGTAGGGGTTACCTCCTCATGGAACTTACCCACCCCTGGGACAGGAATTTGGGCTAGTAACTACAAAGAATTTCAAACAAAAAAAATTCAAAAATAAAGAAGGAAGAAAGATAAGTAAACACATTAAATCATTTTTTGAATTAAATTCATACCTCTTCAACCTCCTTCCTATGCCCTTCCTTTAAGGCAGAGGTCTCAATTTGATGAGCTTGGTGTTGTTGCTCCACCAAGGCAAAGCACCGTGTTAGCTTTTGTAGGCCACTCATAACACCTCCATTGAAACCTATAAAAGTACCCAATCTCATTAACACTTTTAAGTTCAAACTTGTTAAAAATTATTAAAATAAACCAAGTTAAAACATACTTAGGTCATAGCCTCTAGGGTTACCTACCCTTTAGAACCTCGGCCTCTGGTAGAGGCATCCCTGTCTACCCACCCTCATGGTCAGCCATCAACACCACCTTGGGCAACATGCCCACTAGGTCTGGCTTAACCAAGAGAGCCTTTCTCTTCCTTCCCCTCCTAGTGGGATGTGTAGGCTCACCCATTGGTTGACCTCCAACATCCACCACCTAGCATGACAAAACAACCAAGTAAACAAATGTATTTCAATAAAAAATTAAGAAAACAAAAAGAAGAAAATTTTACAAAAAATTAATAAAATAAAGCTTACCTGAAGTTTAATGGGACTGCTCAAAGGCCCACATGATTGAGTAGCCCACTACTCAGCACAACTCCATCTCCAGTCAAGGAAAATAGAGGCATCAATGCCTATCTCCCCTTTCCCAGCCTCACCCTCAGTATCAATCACTCGAGGAGTTGGGTGTGGGCCACGAAATCATCCACCCCCTCTCCCACTTGACACCAGTACCTCTCCCTGAGGTACAGGGTGATCTCGTCGATGGCTATGAGAACCATCCTCTGATGGGACCAAGTCCAAGCTATAGCCTGGAGGAGCATAACATCAGCCTTTAGGGCCCATCAAGCCCAAGGGTGCCACTTGACCTGCACAAAGTACACAAATTAAAATACATGTCTTGTCATTTACCTAAGTGATGGTTCGTAGGTCTAGGTCTCATCTGAAGACTAAGATAGACTTATGAGTCTTATGCTGGGTCTTTGAGACCTACCACCTCCCCACACAAGGGAAGGGAAACTCCTCCTCACGCTTCCACGCAAGGGCCAGTGATGAGAAGTGCTCATAGTACCACACCAATAAAAGGGCTAAGTGTTAATTAATATGAAATAAATAAACAAAAATGAAAAGAAATAAAATGAAATAAACTTTAAATAAAACATACCTCCCACAGGAAGTACAACCCCATAAATGAGAGAGGGCCCTACCCAACCACCACCTCGCTCATGTTGGCATACATCCACCCGAGGGTGGATCTACCTGAATTGTAGGACCCTACTATGTCCAAGTGCTTAAGGGATGGCAATAGGTGGAAGTACACTTGATCACTCTTCCCAGAAAAGATGGACCGAGTCAGCATGTAAAGCAAGAACATCTAGGTGGAGTAGGCTATCTCGGCCTCCGAGCACTCATTCATCACCCATACGTAATTCTTCTCGAACTAGGACAAGAGGACACCCCTCGTTCCCTTGTAGTACTCCACGGGTTGTGGTCCTATGCACCTCACCACTAACTCTTGGTTTGTCTCATCTGTGGTGGAAGGAAACGTGATGCTCATGGGAAGCCCCGTCATCATGAAAAAATCAATTAGGGGCATCCCAATCTCCCCCATTGATAGATGGAAGGTGTAGGTCACTAGTGACCACCTCTCTGCAAGCGCCATCATGTGAGCCTTATCCACTTTGAGTGTGGGAAGGCTAAGAAAGGGCCCAAAGCCCAATGCTCTCATTTGGTCTTGGACACTGAGAACATGCATTTTCATAACACTTGCACCCTGGATCATGACCCGTGCCTTTCAACCTTCTCCCTAACCTGTATAAAAAAAAATACATGAAGAACATGTTAAATAATGTCCAATTGAAAAGTGGAATCAAAGTTAAAAAGAAACAAAAAAAATTCACCAAATTTAGGTTAACGCCTGTTTTTAAAAGGCTGAAAATTTAGGCGTTACGCATATAATTTAGGGCTATTATTTTTAGGTGTTAGAAAAACTCAAAATCCACCAAATTCATTTCAAAAACTCTTTAAAATTGTTCTAAAATAAAAATTGACAAAAATTAATTTGTTTAAATCATTTTAATTTTAAAAATTCAAGAAATTTTGAAAAAACCGAAAGGAACTTATGAAATCTTAATAAAAACTCTCAAAGAACTTAAGAAATGTATCTAAAATGGAAAAGAAATACATCTTTGAATCAAAACTCACCTCATCAGCCACCAGTTTCCTCTATAGTGCAGTCTTTTTCTCCGAGAGGAAAGGGAAGTGTTAGGATGATCCGTTTTGGCTCATTGTCAAAAAGGATTGTCAAAAGATTTTGGAGTTTGAAGGAAGGAAGAGAGGTCACTAAGATATTTTTTTTTTGTTTCCATAACTGTTCAAACGAGAATGACAATAAAAGGCTAAAAAACATATTTGCGGGCCATTTAAAACTTGTGACTACTCCCAATGCCTAATTGTGCTCCCAACGCCTAAATTTTTATTTAATTAAATTCAAGTGTTGAGGCAAAATTCAACTGTTAGGCTTAATTTCTACAAAATTTTGTTTTTAACTATAAAATGTCATTTTCAACCCTTTGTTCATGTTTGTGGCTATAGGCATGGACCAGAGACCTATATGTTTGGAACCTTGCTCCATGACATCCGTAAATTTTGCAAATGCTCTAATTGTCCTTCCCCCCAAAGAGTAGGAAATTTGGATAAGCCAAAGCTAGGTCGGAGCCACTTTAACTTTAGCACAAATTAACTTAGATTGGCCACTTTTGAAAGCAACCACTTCACTTTCGAACCCTTTGTTTATGATTTTCTACTTCGGAGAACAAGAGTTTACACCCACCATTGAGGAGCTTGAGTCCTTCTTAGACTAGGAACATTGCCTTGGTATCAATGTTGTGCTCTCGACCCACAAGGTTATCTACTTTAAGGACTCTCACACATTGGGCATCTCCAAAGCTTCCTTGCCTGAAAAAACTTTAGGAGAATATTTACATTGCCCCTTTGACCTCTTACTAGGGAGAAGTTGGAAGAAAGCCAATGATTTCTTGGACCTAATCAAGTTCAGAGCTTTCACACTAACTATCTTAGGACAGGTTTTGTTATCACACAGTCATCATCATATCAACAGCATCCTTTTTGACATCTCGAGGCAACATTTATAAAGGAAGACTCTAGCTCCCACAATCATAACTAAGACTATTGCTAGTCTTACATTGTGCTCAACATCGTCGAGGTCGGCTATATGGTTGCCCAGCGTTCCTACAAGCTTGGCTACATGAACACGTGACTACTTTTTTTCTTTTCCCACACACATATCTCACAATTTGACCCCCACACAAGCACATTTCAACACTCAACCTCTCCCAATCAAGGCTATGACATCCGACTATCAGAGTTTGCTTTCCACTATGCTTCATGAACATGTCACTTGGTGAGTCAAGTGGCACAAAGCATGCTACCCACACTTGTTCACCAAGGGTCGCCCTTATATGATCATCACAGGGGTATTCTAGAACACCCCTTATGTACCTATACACATCCTTCGACAGTTCACTCTCAGGCAGGATCTCTTCAACTTTCCTATGGTCTTTAAAGACGTGCACAAGCTAAACCACAAGACGCCCACTTTTATCCAATCTCACTTGACCACCTTGTGGGATGACTCATATGCTCGGACTACTTGGCACCAACCTTTTGTATCTACAAAAGTTCAAGAAGTGTCACCCGCTTATGAGCAATGGCTTTGTTGAGAACTTCTAGTATAGCCTGACACACCTATTGCCTCTACCTCTTCGAATAGGAAGCCTTGTGTTGAATCACCATCCACATCATCTTTAGAGCCTAATCATACTTTGATGAAATATGAGTAGGCTCTATAGGACTTAGCCGACGAGCATGCCCAACATGCTTAAACCAAGGCTACCTTAGAAGTTGAATCACATCTTTGTATCGAGGCTGAGATTTCACGAGATTACATGCATCATTGGAATGAAACACAATCCATGCTCATCCACTCCATGAAGAGTGAGCTCAATGATAGTAGGGCTTCCCATGATGATTTGGGAAGCGAGATGCGATGTAACAGTAACATGACCATCATGCAAGATTAGTGGTTGCAATCTTGGATTCATGAGCTAAGGAAGTAACTATTATCCTTAGTAACGAGTCAGTGCCACCTCCACCACCACCCCTAGTGGTGCCTGATCTTTAGATTGTTTCTTTTGTGTTCCCATTTCCAATGTAATGAGTCAAGTACCCTTCCTTTTGTAACCATTTGATACACACACACACATATATATATGTATGTGTGTGTGTGTACAAAGTTTTGTATTAAACTAGTGTTATTGGTAAATAGACACAAATTCACTTGTATGGCATATGCATTTGTTAAAAGTATCTGGCTAGTAAATATGAATAAATGTAAAGAATGAATCCTTAAAAGATAATAATGAATCCCCTTCTCACAGCAAGGAGAAGAGGATTCATTTGTAAATGGCTAAATCTTATCCGATTTATGTATGTATTAGTTAAGATTTAATTCTTCTACCTTGCTACCATTATGAATTCATTGAAATTCTAAGCTTCTCTATGATTAAATGTAAGGAGGTTAAATCCGTATGAAAGTAAAAAGGGAAAAATGATTTATACTCTTATGCTTGATGTTTGCCTTGATTTCCCCATAGATGAGATTCATATTCATATCATCATTGCTAGTTGGTAGTCTTTACTTACCTTAATTGACTCAAAGCTTTGTTGCTTATGTTATCTTATATGCTAGTTTCTCATTGATGTTATTATTATGCTTTCTACTTGGTTATATTCACTTACACTTGATTTGATGAGCTCCATACTAGTATCATTGCATCCACTTGCATGACTTGTTTGGGACATTTATATTATCATTGATTTTAGAAAGTTAGAAGAGGAATTTTCGAGTATTTGGTTTTGGTGTGTGTATGAGCTACTACTTTCAGTTTGGTTTTAAGTATGGTCTTTACATGGTCTCACTTATGAGTTTTGTTACCTGGACTTCTCTTATATTGTACCCTTATGCAGTTACATACTACTCTATATATGCAATAATTTTAAAGTACTATTTCAATTCCAAGGATTTTGTTTTGGACCCAATCACTGGGTGGCATTAATAGGTGAAGACGAAACCAGTTGCCCACTAACCCTTGATGCCCTGGAGGATTTTTTGGGGCTAACTCTTGAGGCCCTAGAGGAGTTTTGCAAGCTAACCCTTGATGCCTTGGGAGAATTTTGTAGGCTATATTAGTCTTACAACCCCATTTATGGACTCAATCACCGAGTGGCATTAATAGGTGAAGATGGCACCAGTTTCCCACCAACCCTTGATGCTTTAAGGAATTTTTGTGAACTAACCCTTAGTACCTTGGGGAATTTTTGTGAGCTAACCCTTGACACCCTAGGGGATTTTTACGGGCTGACCCTTAATGCCCTAGGGGATTTTTGTGAGCTCATTGATGCCTGTGGGCCTCGATTTTTGCACGACAGGTAAATTCCTTTGAAAGAGACTTACCTATTGTAGGAAATATCCCATGTGATTTGAAGTCACCACTAGTCTTTTTAATGATGTGACTAGTCATCGGTTTTAAAAACAAAACAAGTTTAACTTTTAAAAAAGGTTTGCAACGTCTAACTCCACACTTAAACTAGTCGACTCCTAGAGATTCCTAGGTAAGTTGTTCATTTATGAGTTGGGGAAGGTGTTAGGAACCCCACCTCATCCACCTTTGCGGTTACCTATTTTAAACCTGTTACAGTCTAATGGTCAACTCAATTTATAATCTATGCATCTCACTCATTGCCTTTTATCTCATTTTGTTAAGATTAAGCAGGGAATCTACATGCCATTTCTACCAAAATTTCAGCAGCATAACGGCTATAATATGGGTCCCCTGGGGATAAATAGTGATCCTTATGTCACTTTATAATCACCTGATAGTCCACACATCAAGAAAAGCACTTCAAATATGTCATACATCCATAACATCATCACTGCCCACCCAACAACTTCATATCCATAATCATCATTCATATTCGTTACATTTACAATTAAAATGAACTAAGTTGTATAACACAACTTAATAAATCCAAAATAATTATGAACAAATTCTTCAATCAAATGAACTAAACTACTATGTGCAAGTTGAGGCTCCAAAACAGGCTATTTACCTATTACGTCACAACTGTGTTGTCATTCCATAGTGAAGATCTTTAGATATCTCCTACATATTATGCAATTTGTAGGTAATCAAATCCGTTATAAAAGGAATATAAGTGAAATAAAATAATTAAGTTGATAAACATACCTCTTTGATGTTTTCCATGTAGCCAAGAAACACAAAAGTTATCGTAAAATGCATATTTTCCATAAAAAAAATCATTAAGCACATGTCAAAAGTCATAACATTATCCTAGGTTATAACATCATAGGGACCAAGAGACATTCATTTCAAGATAGCATATTAACACAAGGGGTTGAGTTAAAACAACTCATAAGCAAGCAAAGAAAGATAAATGAAACCAACGATGCATATAATTATTATTGAACAAGCTAACAAAATTGATTATGATTATATCTCATCATTGGCATACTGAAAAATGGTAAGTTACTTGTACAAGTTAAATGAATGTGCCCAAATTGAATCCGAATTATGAATCCAAAAATGAAATGTATGGGCTTATGGTCACAAAGATTTCATAAGTTGCATGAAGCTTATGTAGCAAGAAAATGAGATAAAGTAGATTGATTCATAAGATTATCATGGACCATGGAAAATATTATAGAGTGCAATTCTTAGAGATTGGCCTCTTTTGACAACAAATAAAAAAATGAAATGGGTGATGCAAGCTGAGTTGGCAGCTCGTCTGGACAACAGCTATTGCTGCTACCATGACTGGTATGAACAACCAGAATGGATGCCTAGTGGGTCTACACACTCTTCTTGAATCAAGACACACTTCCCACTTCCATCTCGCATATATGTCAAAATCTCACAAGAGGGCGTTACGTGCGGAGTGAGGTGGGAAATAGTCCAGATGAAGTTTGGCTTTATTCTAGGGTGTCTTAGTGCTGAAAATCAAAGTATTGACTACAACTCAAATATTTCCCATCTCTAAGCATCGTGTACCACGAATGCATCATCTAATTTCTAGACTTATCTTAGAAACAACTAATCCTGTAAGAGAAGAAAATATTTGACATATTTTTACCAATAGGAGTGTTTAACATAGGAAAAGTAATAAGAACATCTCATTTTTATGAAGGGAAGAACCCCCAACCAACATATCCTAGAATTTTTTTGCAACATCACAAAAAGAGCAGCATGCACAATAGATCATAAAATTTGCACAAGTTCCAAAAAATCCTAGCTACAATTCTATGCACAAAAAAACCATATGCTTATCTGTTAATATTAGTGACACTTAACAATAAATAAACTAAGGAGGAACGAGCATGGCATGGCAGTAACTTTACAAAAATAATAATAATAATAAATTTTACAAAATAAAAGTGTGATTAAATGATTAAAGAAAGAAACTACAAGTCAACAAAATGGGAAAATGGAAAATGTGTTATTTCCTTTCTAGTTGCACTATAAACCTTATCACCAAAAAAAAAAATGGCATGGCTGAATGAGTGATGAAGTCCCAGGTTCTGATTTCTGTTTTAGAACAAAGATTACCAAAAAAATAAAAATACAAAACAAGAATCTATAAACACCATTCTTGTTGATTTCATAAATTACCGAATCCTTAAGTTTAAAATAGAAATCCAAATCTCAAATAGCATATACAAAAGACCAACAAAAAAAATAGTAAAGTAGCAAAAAAATTTACTACCATTTATCAATTAAGCACCCAATAAAAAATATCCAAATTATAAAAGATCCAACTATAAAACAACTGAGAGGATAATACTTGTAAATTCCTTAAAATGAGAAACAAATCTATCTCTTTCTTATGGCACACAAACTGAAGCTTCCCTCTGGTGTTATTGGTAGCCTGGACAGAGCTTGAGATGATAGTTTTTTTGGAGAGGAGTAAGAAGCACTTGAAGCAACGACTGTGGGTATTAGAGTTGGATAAAAAAATGTTGAAGTATGCATTTGCGTTTGAGAAAACATGGAAGAAAATCTTTCAAATTAGTGGGGTTTTAAGGAGGGCAGAGTGTAAAAGATGAAGAGAAATGGGCAGAAATTGGGGAAGATCAAGGTAGAGGAAGAGAGAGAAAGTGGGAGAGAAAGAGCAAGGGATAGGAGAGAGAGGAGAAGAAGATGGGGCCGTTCCCTTACTCCTAGTCTAGGGTTTTTTGAAAAGGAGCCAAAATCTCCTCTGCCCCTTATGTGATTGCCCCCCTCCATTTGAATCTCCCTGTCTTTATAGGCCAAAAACTGATCATTCAAGGTCTGCCCTCATTTTGGGTAGTCATCACTGGCCTCTTGTATAGTCGTTATCGGTATACTCTGTTCGAGAGAAAAGAAATGAGAGCAGAGGAGGCAGCAGTAAGTGGAAGCAAGGGCAAGTGCATGGGTGCTCGGGTTTGCATCAAAAGGGAAAAGGCAGAGAAAAAGGGATCGGTCTTGGACTTGAGGCTTACATGAAATAGAAAGAGAGAGATTTGTAGGCAAAAGGGATCTTTGTCTCAAAAGAAGAAAAAGAGGGGAGGAGTATTGAGATTTGCAGACCGTTGGATTGCTTTTCTGGTGACAGAGAGGCTACAATGGTGATGTGTGAAGCAAAGGGATAGAGAGAGGTAGGGTTGGGGTCGTTTTCACGGAAGAGGAAATGTAAGAGAGGGAGAGAGAGAGAAAGAGGTGTGGGTGGAGGAAACCTGTGAATGTGAGAAGGGGTTTTCATAGGTTAAGAAAGAAGATAGAGGAAGGGAGAGAGAGAGAGAGAGAGAGAAAAGTGAGCAGAAGAGAGAAGTAAGAGAGAGCGGGAGAGCGAGAAAGAGAGATCAAAGAAGAGAGGGTAAGAGAGAGTGAGGGCAAGAGAGAGATCAGAGAATCAATGGGGAGAAGAGGGAGAGAGAGAGATCAATGAGGGGAAAAGGGAGAGGGGGCGGAAGGAGAGAGAGGGAGAGAGAAGAGAGCTGGTTGGGGGAGGAGAAAGAGAGGGAAGGAGCTGAGAGAGAGGGCGCCCAGCAAGGCGAAAGAGAAGAAAAGGAAAAGAAAGGAAAAAAAGAGGAAAGAAAAATAAAGAGAAGAAAATAAATAGAAAATAAATAAATAAATAAGGGAGTGTGGACATCGCAGAAAGGGATCCGCGACCCACTTCGGGGTGTGTTCGCAGTCGCCACCAACTCGGGATTTTTTTACAGGCGAGGTTGGGCGTCTGCCTCCTTTCCTGGGGAAAGAGGGGATATGGGCTTTTTGGGGCCCGGGCTAGGCACTTAGGCCTAGGGTTGACTCTCTTTTAGTCTGGTTTTTAGGGATCTGGGTAAGCTATTTAGTTACAATTGGGGAAGGTGTTAGGCACCCCAATTACCCACCTTTTTAGGGTGGCTCCTCTAACCTAACAAATTTTAAGTGCTAGTGGGCAACAGTGTGTGTTTGTGTTTATTTTATTTTATTGAGTTGGATCACCCATATAGTGTGATCACTGCAATCACACCTGAGACATAGTCTCTGGTTGCCTACATACCCGATCTTGTATGGTTCTGTGTTCCTATGATTTTATCGAGATCAAACTGCATGTAGTTCTAATATTTGTAAGTCTTGGTGGTCAAATATGTTTGACTGTGAGATTAGTTTAGGGTTGGTTCATTTAGGGTTTGTATATACTTCTAGAGTACTCCCCGCTGCTGAAATGTGTTAGTGAAAGGAGGTCAACACTATGTTATACCAATTTGAGTATTTTATGGACCTAGTTGGGCTAAGGTCAAGTCTCAGGGTCTTTGGGTCATGAACCAGTACGACATGATCCTAAGATAAGATAAGGAGGCTAGAAAAAGTCAAGAATGATTGAAAAGCATTGGTTGAGTCCGGCTACTCAGCCGGATCGCACTGACATAGCAACCATGATATCAGCATTGTCTCCCAAGTAAAATTAAGGTGTCTAGATGTCTAGATGTCTAATGCTAGACTTGGTCTATGTATAGGGCTAAGCTAGGTTTTTTGAGAGATTTTTGGTCAGTACGTCTGATCTCTGGGTAGTACGCCTGAACTCCACATACGCTTGATCTTTAACTGAACTAAAATTCAGGTGTACTGTGGACAGTCCGCACTCAAATGGGTATATCTCCCTCCTTACAACTCGGAATTGAGCATGGTTAGTCTCTTTGAAAAGCTAAGAGAGAGATCTTTTCATAAAGATATAATGAGCAAAATTTCATGGTATGCCTGAAATAGGTATATGCCTAAATTTAAGTATGCATAAAATCTAACTTAGTTGGAATTCAGACGTATACTAGACAGTCTGTTTTTTCTTTTGAATTTTGAGCAATTTTCTAGGGTCTTTTGACTATGGACCTTTTAGGGGAGGTGAGTGACATTCCTAGGAGGGTTCACAAAAATCTTCAGCCCCTGGTGAAGAGGTGGAACCCACTTTTAAAATTTTTCAAAATGAAAAACACTGTAGACTGTGCATAGATTTCTTAGCAAAGTCTGGGTTGTGGGACCCATATCTCGAAATTCAGAGATTAGGTGGGTCCCAAATTTTACAGAGAAGCCAAGGGATGTGTTATGAATTTCTATATAAAATTTTAGGCCAAGATTCATTTTTTACAGAGAGTTATAGCTCACACAAGATAGACATGTACCACAGTTCAGAATTTGGACAGCATGTTATACACTGAATTGTAAAATATAGCAAAAATAGCTAAAATTGATAAATGGATCTAAAAAAAATTACAAAGTTAAGATACTTATCTAAACAGGGGATTAATAATTTCAAACGAAATCTATTTTTAGATGGGGTAAAAAATCTGGCATGGGGCCTGGTCCTGTAAAATAGTGCTTCAGCACACTGTTTTGAGGGGTGAAGTGGGGTCCATTCCGAGGATTAAACCCCATTTTCTGAGGTCCAAATTGTGCATGATGATAGTTCTAGGGGTTAGTGACATTTTATGTAAGTCACCAACCCCATTAGCATATAGAAATAAAATGAAAAGAGTTACTTTAACATGAATCCTACAGAAAAAAAAAGAAAAAAGGGATGTCTCACTCCATTGTTTGGAAGAAGTGGGTTTATTACAACATGAAAATAATGAATTTAGAACTCTAATAGAGGGGGGAGAGAGGACCTACCTGATAAAGGGTTAATCCTTATTCTTCTTTCTTTCTCATTCTCTTTCTTCTTCTTTCTCTTTCTCTTTCTTTCCTTTCCTTTCTCTCTTCTCTTTTTTTTCTTTGCTTTCTCTTTCTTGCTCTTCTAAAAATGTGGGAGGGGGGTTTATAGTAGGGGGCATGAAAGAGTTGGAGAGGATGGAAGAGTATAAAAGGGATGAGGTGTTTGGTGGAGGAAAGGAGGTGGAATTGTGTGGAGGGGAAGCGGGTTAAGTGGTGAGCTTCTAGAAGGGAGAGAAAGGAGTGGCCGAAATGAGGTGGGGATTGTGTGGAGGGGGAGAGAGTTTGGTGGAGCTCATCTAGATGCTTCTAGAAGAGTTTAAGGAGGTAAAGAGGGTGTGTGGATGAGGGTGAAGGTGGTGGGCCCTCATGCCACATGTCGGGTAGTGATAGGTTAGTGGGGAAGCAAGTGGGGGGTGCATGGCCAATAATGGTAGTCTTCAAGTGTCTACCCTTCATTTGGAATATTTCAAATGGGGGCATAGGGTTTAGAGAAAGAATTAAGGGTATTTTAGGAAATGAGATATTTTGGGATATTTTGAGATATTTTGGGATATTCCAATTTTGGATTTTACCCCTTTACTGTCTAAATTCATTCTTTGGGTTCTACGGTTCCTATCCTTTCAAGGTTTATAAGATTTTTGCATCTCCCAAACATTCCAGTGGCAATGCCACTGACGGAGTCAGAATCGGGTTCTGGTAAAGGGGTCAAAATAGACCCAAAACATTATCGTGTTTGTTTGGCTCATTGAAAGAAATATAGGAATGCAAAATTGATCTTTGAAGTCTTCATATGAAAGATGGCCCTTGGAGTTAGTGAGCCACAGGTTCTGATTACGCACGAATTCGATGCCCACGCTGAAAGTTACACTCTAAGCCCTAAATTCTCTTACGATGAATACTGCCTGGACTTGTGACTTGATTTTTTTGAGTTTGGGTGGAGAATATTTATGGTTATGGTTGCTTGGGCTTAGGTCTTACAATGCCCTGGGACCTGACAGGCTAAGGATCTGGTCTTTGGTGGATTTTTGGGAGATTTCTGAACAGGGATCATCTAATCGAGGAGCATGGCCTGAATTGATGAAGAACTGAGTTAATAAGTGGTGTAGGGTTTGAGGAAGGGTTCCTTTATTAAGGAATTTATCGAAGATCTTGAGAAAATGAAGAGAATGAGCTTGGCCTTGATAGATTTGGCTCTCCGGAGAGTTTTTGGGAGCTCTTTAAGTGTTCATGGTTGATATAGGGGTGTTTGATGTATTTCGAATTCAAATTATGACAATTGGGGGGCATTGTGCCCTCTGGGATTTTTCTTAGAAAGATTTAGGTCTCCTGGGAGTAAGGCCACTGACTGGGTGAATTTCTGATTTGTATCGAGCCTTCAAGGTTTTTCTAAGAGTTCGATTTTAGGGAGAAATAATGTGTTTTGAGGGTATGGGGGTAAAATGGTAATTTTCTTACCCTTTTATGCCCCAATATGGGAATGTTGATGA
>JAOXJP010122621.1:0-13811 GCA_025762735.1 Platanus orientalis | reverse complement strand
TAAAGTAGACCCTTTTGTTTTGTTTTTCATATTCAAGTGGGGTCAGTGACTCACATCAGATGTCACTAACCCCTATAACTCCCCTTATGTCTAAGATGGGTCTCAGAAAATGGGGAGTGGTTCCAAGAATGGACCCCACTTCACCCTTTAAAACAGTGTGCTCAAACACTATTTTATAGAACCATCCCCCATGCATGATTTTTTACCCCATCTAAAAAAGTATTTCGGTTGCAACTTTTAATCCATTATTTAGATGACTGTCTTAACTATGTAATTAATTTTTTTTAGGTTCATTTGAAAATTTTAGCTATTTGTCCGCATTTTACAATTCAATATATAACATGCTGTCCAAAGTTTAAACTATAGTAGTAGTCCATCTTGTATGAGCTATAACTCTTTGTGCAAAGTGAATCTTGGCCTAAAATTTTAGATGGACACTCTCAACAGATCCCTTGACTTCCTTGTAAAATTTTGGAGCCACCTAATCTTTAGATTCTGAGATATGGGTCCCACAACCCCAACTTTTTTAAAGAATCTGTGTTGTGTGCATGGTATTTTACACTTTGGAAAATTCTAAAGGTGGGTCTCATCCATCCTCCAAAGGCTAGGAATTTTTGTGAACCCTCCTAGGGATATTACTCACCTCCCCCAAAAGGCCCAGGGTTACCCCAGAAAAGTGCCCAAAATATCAAAAAATAGGCTGCTGGTTTCTGACTCATAATGAGTATGCCTAAACTCCAACTTCCATGGAGTTTAGGCGTACTTAAAGTTCATTCATATAGCCTATTTTAGGTGTATCATGAAACTATACTAATTGTACCTTTTTTAAAAGATCTTTCTCTTAGCTTTCTAAAGAGACTAACCACGCTTAATTCTGAGTTGTGTGGAGAGAGATATGTTCGTTTGAGTGTGGATTGTCCAGCATACGCCTGAATTTTAACTAGGTTAAAATTCAGGTGTACAACCTATTTTAGACGTACTACCTATTTTAGGTGTACACCTTGAGATCAAGCATTTGTCTATTTTAGGCGTATAACCTACCCTTCTACCCCATGGACCCCATGGTATGAAAAGACTCATAGATCTCTAGAAACCCTTAATGAAAAACTTTCAGACCCTTAGTTGTTTCTGAAATGACCAAGTGGGATCCATTTTGGACACTACGCCTGAAATCACTTCACTATGAAGATCAGGCTTATTAAGAGATTAGGCATACACATGAAGATCAGGTGTACTAATTAGGAAATTCTGATCTTGCCATTTTTGATAAATCAAAAGGTGGAATGAAACCCCTGTTCCAACATCCAAAACTCTTCTCTAACATTTGAACATAGACTAGGTCCATTACCCAACACTTGAATTTTACTTGGGAGACAATGCTAGTATTGTGGCTACTACGTCAGTGCGATCTAGCCGAGTAACCCAACCCAACCATTGCCTTTCAATCCTTCCTGACTTTTTATAAGTCTCCACCTTACCTTAAGGGTCATGTTATACTGGTTCATGACCCAAAGACCCTAGGACTCGGCCATAGCCCAATTAGGTCCATAAAACACTTAAATTGGTATAACATAGTGTTGACCCCCTTTTATTAACATATTTCAGTAGTGAGGAGTACTATGTAAGTATATAAACACCCTAAAATGAACCAACCCTAAACCAGTCTCACAGTCAAACAAACTTGACTACCGAGACTTACAAACATTAGAACTACATGCAGTCTAATCCCAACAAAACCATAGGAACACAGAACGATACAAGATTGGGTATGTAGGCAGCCAGAGACTATGTCTCAGGTGCGATTGCAGTGATCACACCACAAGGGTTGTCCAGATTAATAAAATAAAATAAACACATACACACACTTCTACTTACTAGCACTTGGAAGTTGCTAGGTTAGAGGAGCCACCCTAAAAAGGTGGGTAATTGGGATACCTAACACCTTTCCTAATTACAACCAAATAGCTTACCCAGATCTCTAAAAATCAGACCAGTTAGAGAGTCAACCCTAGGCCCAAGTGCCTAGCTCGGGCCCCAAAAAGCCCGTATCCTCCCTTCCCCTGGAAGGAGGTAGGTGTCCAACCTTGCCTGTAAAAACCCGAGTTGGTGGCGACTCCAAACCCTCGAAGTAGATCACGGGACCTTTTCTGTGATGCCCATAGACCTCTTTCGCGGGGCTGTGAAAACCATCTAATATTTCCCGGGGTTCCTTACTGGTTGAGAAGATTCATCCTATGATTTCGAAGATTTTATGGGGGTTTTCTTCAACCTGGGAGCCATTTGAGCATGATCTAGGTGGGGTTGGAAAAATTGGAGGTAGGTTTAGGGTTTTTGGGAGGTATAGAGTCGAAATCCAGTCCTATAGGAGAGAAGAAGATGAAACTGGCACCAAAAACCAATTTAAGAGCCATGCATTTTTTGTTCCAAAAATGCCCTCGTGATCGATCATGAGATCCGTCATCGGTCAGGGCGTGATCAATCACAAGATTTGTGATCGGTCATGATTATGATCAATCAAGGATCTTGTGATCTATCACGAAGCTTGCACCTGGGCTTCTTTGGGCTTTTTCTGTAAGTGTAACCTCTCACACATAGCCCATAAGATAAACCCACTTACTTGGGCTACTCTCCCTCCATTGATTTCTTCTAACCTTGATTGGTTGGATTTCAAGGACAATGTGGCCATTTTTACTTAAAAAGTCCAACAGGACTTTTCTAGATCGTGCATAGGCTAATAACACTCCGAAGATACACAAACCACTTGAAATCAAGAGGTTTGGTTAAGATATCAACAAGTGGACCTTTGGTCTTTACATAGTCTAAAGACAACTTTTTCTTCTACCAATTGATGGATGAAATGGTATTTAATGTCTATGTGCTTTGTCCTTAAGTGTTGAACTGGATTTTTAGAGATATCAATGACACTCTTGTTTTCTACAAATAGACTCATGGTGCCTTAATCCAACTCATTATCTCTTAACATTTGCTTCATCCACAAGAGTTGGGTGCATCCACTACCAGTTGTAATATACTTAGCCTCAACAGTAGATGATGCAATTGAGTTTTGTTTCTTGCTATGCCAAGAAATAAGATTGTTGCCTATATAGAAGCAACCTCCACTCGTACTTTTGTGATCCTCGACATCACCAGCCCAATCAATATTTAAGTACCTTGTTATCTCAAATATGGTGTCAAATGGGTACCATAACACAAACTTTGCAATCCCGTGGACATAATGGATGATTCTTTTAGCTGCATTAAGATATGATTCTTTAAGGGAAGCTTGGTATCTAGCACATGCACCTATACTAAAGGACATGTCAGGTCTTCTCCCAATCAAGTAGATCAAACTCCCAATGATACTCCTATAGTAGGTGGAATCAACCTCAGCTCCATTAAGGTCCTTAGTGATCATGACACTTATGCTAATGGGGGTGTTAACAAGTTTGGATTCTTACAACCTGAACTCGGTAACTAGGTCTTTAGCAAATTCGGATTGTCTTAGGAAGATGCCATCACTAATTTGCTTCATTTGAGGACCAAGGAATAACCATAGTTCTCCTTTCATACTGATCTCAAATTCAGACTTCATTGTTTGGGCAAAACCATGAGACATCGTTTCATTGGTAAACCCAAAAATGATGTCATCTACATAAATTTGTACTATAATTATGTGACCATTTTTATTTTTGACGAAAAGTGTCTTGTCTACACTTTCTCGATCAAAATAGTGATCAAGAAGGAATCTGGTAAGTCTCTCATAATAAGCTCTTGGAGCTTGTTTGAGGTCATATAATGCCTTCTTGAGTCTATATACATAATTTGGTATGTGAGGATCTATAAATCCATCAAGTTTCTCTATGTACCTCTTCTTGGAGTATCCTATTTAGGAATGCACTCTTAATGTCCATTTGATAAAATTTAAATTTTAAATGGCATGCAATGGATAAAAGAATCCTAATGGACTCCAATCTAGCAATAGGGGAAAATGGCTCTTCAAAATCAATACCCTTTATTTGGGCATACCCCTTTGCTACAAGTTTGGCCTTATTTTTAGTCACTGTACCATGTCCATCATGTTTGTTCTTGAAGATTCATTTGGTACTAATGATATTCTTGTTAGAGGGTTTCCCAGTTAAGAACCACACATCATTCCTTTTGAATTGATTGAGATCATCTTACATGACCATGATCCAATCTAGATCACTTAGAGCCTTTTTCACTCTCTTAGGCTCTATTTTGGATGTGAAGCAAAAATGACTTAGGATATTTTTTATTTGTCTCTTAGTCTTTACTCAGGTGTTCGGATCATCAATGATGTCATCTCAAGATAATCCTTTGGAGAGCCTCTTCTCCTTGGGATGAGGTTGAACTTCTTCAACTTCATCCTTGGAGCTGGAATGAGATGAGATCTCTTTTTAGCCTTATTGAGATTCTTCAATCTCTTTTGGAGGTGAAGTCTCTACCTCATGATCTGAGAACACAACAGGTATGTTTACTTATGTTTACATTGACTTAAAATCATCTATTGCTACATAGATAGACTCTTCAATTGTGAGAGACCTTTTGTTGTAGACACAGTAAGCTCTACTTGTGTTTGAGTATCTAAGAAAAACAGCTCTATCACTTTTCTTATGAACATTTCCTAGGTGTTCTTTATTCCTAAGGATATAACACATGCTACCAAATACTTTGAAGTATTTAATAGTTGGCTTTTTCCCACTCTACAATTCATAGGCTGTTTTGTTTGTATCGGATTTATAATATACATTGTTTGAGACATAGCATGTGGTGCTAATTGCCTCAGTTCAAAATCTCTTGGTTAAGTTTTTGCTTATAAGCATAGATGTAGCCATATCTAGTAGAGTTCTATTCTTCCTTTCAACCACTCCATTTTGTTGTAGAGTTTTAGGGGATGAAAATTCATGTTTGACTCCCTTCTCAACACACCAATCGAAAATTCATGTTTGACTCCCTTCTCAACACACCAATCCAATAATTTGTGGTTCTCAAATTTATTTTCATGGTCGCTTCTAATGTGCTTGATGGCTAATTCATTTTCAACTTGAATTCTTTTCTAAATTTTTAGAAATTTGTTGAAAGCCTCAGATTTCTCCTTTAGGAAAGCTACCTAAGTGAATATGGAGAAATCATCAACCACCATCGTGAAATATTTTTTACCACATAGACTCTCTATTCTAGTAGGACCAGCCAAGTCCATATGGAGAAGCTCTAGGGGTCTAGATGTCCCTATTTGAGTAGTCTTCTTGTGAGGGACTTTAGTTTGCTTTCCCATTTGATAACCTTTGCATAGTGGGTTGTCAATTTTTCTTAGCATAGGAAGATCCTTGACTATTCCTTTCTTTCTAAGCTTTGCAAGATCCCTAAAGTTCCTATGACCTAATCTTTGATGCCATAGATTGGTCTCATCCTTTTGGGATATGAGACAAGTGTCCCATTCTTGAGGATGAGGATCAATAACATAGTAATTGTTACTTGTCCTTACTCCTTCGGCTAAGATGTTTCTTTTTTTGTGCCCCTTGATCACACATTCATCTTTACTGAATTGATCTCTATAGCCTTTATCACAAATTTGAATTGTGTTCACCAAGTTGTGTTTGAGGCCTTACACATAGAGAGCTTCAGTGAGTCGTGGAATGCCAGGGGTCACTATGGTTCCTACTCCAAGAATTTTGGCAGTGTTTCCATCACCAAATGTGACATATCCACCTTGAGTTTCCTCAAGTTGAGCAAATAGTTTCCTCTCACCAGACATGTGTCATGAGCACCCACTATCAAGATACCATATTTATGAGCTCTCACTTTTAGTGCGTTTTTAATGACCAAACACTTTGGATCATCCTTTTTTACCCATACTCTCTTAACCTTGGTAGGTTTAGAGGTTTACCTTTTGGTAATTTGTTGTTGGGTCAATTTCTTCTTCTTTTGAAGGTTGCTATTTTGAACTTTTTGAAAATAGTTTCTTTTATTGACATTCTTCTCATTTTGTATTCTTCTAGATTGCATTATTTGGGATTTGATGTCATTAGCCCTATTTCTATAATTCATCTTAAAATGCCCTTCCAAGCCACAATAATAACAATAGAATTATGGCCTTCTAGGAGTACATGATTGTGTTGACTTCTTTCTAGATAATTCATTGTAGAAGGATTGTTAGGTTTTTCTAAGTTGTCTATTTTGACTAGGTTGTTCCTTAGTCATCCTAGAAGTAGAGGCATTCCCTTAGAATCCTCTTGAGGTAGAGGCCTTATTAACTTAAAACTTATTTTAAGCTTCCTTAGCATAGGAATAAGGTTTACTCTTTTCTTGAAATCCTCTAGAGGAAGAGGTATAGGATCAAAATTGAGGTTGCATAGATCTCTCCCAAATTCCACCTTGACTCATGGGAGGAGCTTTTCCCTTAAGTGAGGTAATTGGTCTCTTCTCAACATTCTTTGACCTTTGATAAGGTCTTTGTGGCTCCACTTTCTCTTTTCCCTTCTTGGAAGGTTGTGGGGGTGGTTGAGTAAACCCTTGGACTTTAACAAATCCATTTTTGGGTCTTTAAGTTGAAGATAATGCATTGACCTCGGAGTTGTAGCCAAGTCCAGTCAACTCCCCATACTCCTTACCTATTGTAAGAATTTTCTCAAACTTCCCATTTCCTTAGTCAAGCATTGAGATGTGTTCTTCCTCTTATTTTTCTCAAGCTCATTGATTTGTTTAAGGTAATCAAGGGACTTCCTTCTAAGTTGAGCACTTGTTAAGTTCAAGGCTTTGCTTTTTTCATTTAAAATCTTAACTTGGTCTTCTAACTCTTTAATGAGTGAGTCATTATTATGAGACTCATCATTTTTTTCTATGTTTTTGATCTTCTCCTTAAGCTCAAGAACTTTATCAAACAACTTTTGGTTGTCCTCAAGAAGTCTTTTCTTTTCATGCTTTCTATTATCCTTTTCTAGGCCTAGAAATAGTTTAGTGTTACTAAGCTTATTTTTTAGTTCTATTATCTTTAGGCTCATTTCCTCCTTGGCACATAGGAGCAATTAATTTTCTTTAGAAAGTTTATTTTTCTTACCACTTTCTGAAAAAGACTCTAGTTGAAGAGTGGAGATAGTATCTTCAAGGGACTATGAATTTTCAGTAAACCCCATAATTTCCCTCTTAAGTTGTTTGTTCTTCTTCCTTAACTCAACACTTTCCATAAAGAGGTCATCGAAAGCTTTTTGTGCATCATAGATCTCCTCCTCTTCTTCATCATCTTCCCCATTTTCACTACTATAGTTACTTGTATTTAAAAGTGAAGTCATAGGAGTGTTAAAAGTCATGAAGTCTTTGATCTCTTGTAAGGGAGCTTCCTCACCACTTTGAGACTCTTGTGCCAAAGCCTTAAATTTATCATCCCACGTTGCAACCATGGTTTTTTCCTTTAACTTGTACTTGTTTTTCTTATTATTGCAATCTTCAACAATATGTCCTCTCCTTTTGCACTCATAGAAAATAAGAGGTTCCTTGGAGAAGTCCTTATTCTTTCTATAGTTGGAAGATGACCTTTTCATTTGCTTGTTCTTAGAATAATCCTTTGCATTCCTCTGAAAGAACCTTTTGAATTTCTTAGCCACCAAAGCTAAATCATCATCCAAATCTTCGGTGGATCCGGATAGTTCTACTACCTTGAGGGCTATGCCCCTCTTCTTGGCAGTGACCTTAATTTTGGCTTCAAAGGTTTGTAGAGACCCAATCAACTCTTCTAGCTTCATGGTCTCTAGATCATTGCTTTCCTCTATAGCGGTCACCTTAGGTCTAAACCCTTTGGGGAGTAACAGTAGAACTTTTTGAACCACTTTTGACTTTGGAATGACTTATCCCAAACTTTTCATCACATTTACCAAGTTAGATAACTTGGCATTGAATTGAAAGACCTCTTCATCTTCCTCTATTTTAAGAGCTTCAAGTTTTGTGTTGTATATTTGAACCTTAGACATCTATATGGCACTCATACCCTCATGGGTAACCAAGAGAAGCAACCATGCTTCCTTGGCTGTTTTGAGATGAGCTATTTTTCTAAACTCATCAGGGGTTAACTCACTAGCTATGACATTTAGGGCTTTAAAATTATACTTGTGAGCCTCCGCTTCAGTAGGAAACCATTCACTTCTTGGTTTGTCGGGCATGGTGTAACCATTAAGTACGGCATCCCAACCTTATGGTTATAGGCATTTAGGAAAATCTTCAACCAAGATTTCCAATAGCCATAGTCACTTCCATTGAAAAGTGAGGGTGTGCTAATAGACATGCTATCATCCTCTCTAGCCATCTAGTGATTCTCTAAGATTTTTTTTTGTTCTGTTAGGATCTAACTCGGATTGTTAAGCTCTGTGTGAGTTACCTAGGCTCTAATACCAATTAAAATTCCTATAAAGTAATCCTAGAAGGGGATGAATAGGATATTATAAATTAATTTACTCCTTTAATTATGTTGGGATTGATTTTAATCTTTTTAACTTAACCTGAGTGTGTGTGTGCTATAAGGTGTCTACTCAAGTATTTTATCAAATAAGTAATGTGCAAGAGTAGTAATACACATAAAAGTAAAGAGACAAAATATCACACACTCAATCCACAACAAGAGATTTATAGTGGTTTGGCATAATAGCCTACGTCCATTCTTCTAAAGCTCACCACCGAGTTTAGACATATTTTATGTAGATTGCCTAATACAATCTAGGTCAAAAACATACAAAACCTACACTACTTACCCTTGGGAAGCTAATTAACAACACTCAGTGTCTCCAGCGACTGTGAACTACTTTTGGTGTCTCCGATGGAAGAAAAGTAAGCCAATAGTAAGAATGAATATAAAAGGAAAACAAATATTACCACAAGTTGGTTGATGTTGCTATTTACACAAAGTGGGGTGCTCCTTGTTGAGCTAGTTTGCCTTAGCTACCCACAAACTTCAAGCTCTTAGCTCTAGTGCTCCTTGAGTTTAGCCAAGTGTGAGTTCTCTCTTAGGGTGATCTCACCACAAGTACTCTTCAATAGTAATAGCTTAGTCTTCAAGAGGAGAGAGAAAGAGAGTAATTTTTGGAGAAGGTATTAGCTACTCAAGCTCAAAAATTGTGAGAGAAAGGGAGATTTTCTCAATGAACAATGCTCTCAATTTGGTAAATTTTCTAACACACTCTAGCTTACTTGAAGTGTTTTCCCTAAAGGAAAAAGTTCCATTTTATAAGGGTGAGAAACATCCACAACCATAGGATTAGAATCTTTCAAAACAAACAACTCTTTAGAGTCTTAGATTTTTGAAAAACGGGGTTCAAATTTCAAAAAATTTACATGAGGGGAAATAAAATTTTAAGTTTGATAGAATTGCCCTCATGATCAATCATGAGATCTATGATCGGTCACGGAGTTAGGCTCTCAAGCCATGATCCTTCTCATGATCAATCACGGTAAAAGGGGCAAGGGCCTCGGGTTTCTCAGACTAAGACCATATCTAGGGTTGTGATCAATCATGTGATCCGTGATTGATTAGGCCTTGATTCTCTGCACTTTTCTTGATTGTGTAGGGGGTTTGTTTGACTCACCTTTCTTGGGTCTTTTAAGGAGTTCTATCACCACACTAAAGTTTAGTTTTGGGTCTATAAATGATATGCAATGCATGCTTTATACCTAGAATGGAATGGGAAAATCCAAGGTTGTTTCTGGTCTTCTTTCACGCTTTTTGTCCACCATATCTTCTAGTCTCAATCATGTGAGCTCATAGGACACTTACAAGATAGTAAGACCACACTTCTAGTTTTGTCCATGGGATTAACATTACATACATTAATAGTAGACATAGTTTATCCCATCAAAGTATGGAGGTCTAGAGGTTGATTGTCCTTCCTTAGAGTTCATTTTAGGAATAAATGGATTTTTGACTCAGGATGTGAAGCCCTACTGAGCAACCTAGGCTCTGATACCAATTGAAATTCGTAAGTCTATACCCGAATGATCCTAGTGGGGGTGAATAGGATCTTTCCAATTTTTAATTAATTATTCCAATTATTCTTATAAGAGTGCTTAATTTTGTGCTAATTGGGTGAGTCCAATTGTAACAAATATCCGAGAAACATTGGGTAATTTAAAACATTTAGTTGTTGCTACTTGAGTGAATCAATTTACAAGTTATATATAAATATACATACACATATTCAATTATAACTTGGATGATCAAACACAATTACCATTCTTCCTTTATAAGTAGAGTACTAAGTAATTTAATTTGTTTAGTTCTCTACTTTGAATTCAATCATAAAGACAATTATTTCAATATCAGCTAGACCTAGGCAACAATATAATGATTACATAATTCAATATATTTTGAACTACACAAGTTATGCACCAAGCTTTATATTTAGCCAACCTAGTCTTAGTTGCAATTCAATAGCATAAGACAATCAAGGTAATTATGCAAGTCATAAGCACATGTACACAATCACAATTGCACACAATAAACACGAGGTTTATAGTGATTTTAGGGACCCTTCCAGTCCCTAATCCACTCTGGAAAGCTAGTCCTTGAGCTTGGTTAATTTTATTAAGAGATTATATCCATAATTTATTACAAGAAAGAAAATCAACAACCTTGAATTAACTTACAAGTATCGCAAGAATCCACTCGCATTGCAAGCTCCACACCCAGTGACACATCCAGTGACTCAAGTGGACATCTTAAATCGCTTCTAGTGACTCTAGTGGGAGCCTTAAATCATAAAATGAAGTTCTCTTCCATTGTAATGATGCCTCTTCTCAAGCTAATGTACCAATCTCCCATGTTTACTTTGAAGAGTCCTCTAATTGAAGGAAATCAAGGATTTTTCAATTAAGGCTTAGTTCTCTAAGATTTCTAGGGATTTTTAGGGTTTGAAATCACCTACAAACAACCCAACAATGCTTTACAAATGTTGCCAAGCTCTTGGGTCGAGTATGAATGCCTCTCATGTAATGCATATGGATTTACTAATGAACAACACATAAAAACTTGAACTCTTAAGCATAAAACATTTTTCTTCATGCAAGAACAATTGCTTAAACCTAGAGAGGTCTTCCCTTTATATAGAGGGTGAAAACCCTAGCTTCGGAAGTCTCTTAATGGTAAAAAAAATCATGCCATTGTGGATTCGCATAAGAATGCAATTTTTCCATTTATGAGTCATACAATCGATCCAAAACATCTTGATTAATCGAGCCACCACAATTGAGACTCAACAGAAAATGCATTTTGATTGATTGATCGAGGGTCTTAATCAATCCTAGATCGACCCAACCTCTCTATTCTTTACATTTTTTACTTATTAATTTCATTTTGTGTTAGGCACTTAGTTATAAGGCCAAGCACAAGTCTACTAAGTACCACCTATGGTTAATTGGCTTGGTCTTACCCATGTATACCACTTACCAACCTTTGTATACGAATTTACTTTCAAAGTTATGTGGTTGGCTCCCTAAGGTGGTGTTGTGACTTGGCTTGAGACTCCTTACATATTTTACTTTGTGACTTCATGCTTCTTGCCTCTTGCTCCTATGGTCCTTTCTCTCTTCCGGTCTTACATGATTTTCTTTCTGAAGTTCATCCTAGACTAGGTTTACATGACTCAATTACATATACAATTACATATACAGACATGTAGTCTACACACTAGGACCGTTACACACAAGTACTTTTTAAACATGGAATGGAATTGATAGTTACAATATATTTTCCTCAACAAAATTACACAAAATATGAAAAAAAAGAAGAATAGAGAGAGGTTTAAGGAGTCACACCTTGAATTTGTTAAGGAGACCACCTCACTTGTTGTCCACCATAAACAATACTTACAAGCCCACTAGAGAAATAACAATGAAGAAGATAATATTTAATACTTTCATTCATTCATTGTGTTTAATAAGAGAGAGTACATATATTTATTGGCCAAGAAGAAGAAGAAAGCCCAACAAAAACCTAATCATCATAGGAAAAAACTTAAATTTTTGAAGGGGAAAAATGAACACTCAACCAGAATAAGAAAACACTCCAACTCCTAAAAATAATATTTATTCAACTAGAATATGAGTAACACTCAAATACCTTCTTTTTTTGTTTTACCTAAAAAACAAAATAAGAAAACACACCATTTTTTTCCAAAATTGAAATTCTAATCAAAAGAAGAAGATACTTATTTATCTATTGCATGTACACTAGAACATCACAAATAAATTTTTTATTAAAAATTATTTTAAAAAATTATAAAAAAATACCCTTAAACTGGCTAACAAAAAATAACTTATGACAAAACAAAATGATCTAAATTAACCATTTATTACATTTTCCATAAGTCTAACCCATAAAATTTTCCATAATTTCATAAACCTAAAAATGATCCATAATCATGTCCTGGCATTCTCATTCAAATAAACTAAAAGTCTGACATAAATTAAACCATCATCTAAAATCAAATATCAAGTCTAAACTGGAATCCACTAACTTATTATATCTTTTCAAATAAATTGAAATAAAATACTGAACTGAAAAAAAAGTAAAGTAATGTCTCAATGTCTCATAGTATAAATCCAATCTTCTAATTCTTCAATTCTGTTTGCCCAAACCACTATGCAGTTATCTCCTCATCATATGTGGTGCCAAATTTGGGGTGAGCTTGACCAACTTAATGGGTAACAATAAACTAAGGAGCACTGAATCAAGACTTAGCATGAACCAAAACAAAATAGATAGTTTCATAAATTTTAACAATATATAGAATTGAACATTTAATCATATAGAAACATATACTGAACGAAAGATATTTAAAAATGATATGACAAATAGATAGTCTAAACAAAATAAAACAGGTGCATATAACTTAACTGAATAGAACATGATGTGTAAAATGGATACATAAGCCAATACAAATAACAATTACATAAACCAGTATAGATAATAGCTACATAAGCCAATACAAATAACAGTTACATAAGCCAATACAGATAACAATTACACCATTTAAACCCCGGTGAAAAGGGTCAGTCACACCATTTAAGCCCAAGTGAGAAGGGTCCAGTCATACCATTTAACCTTCAATGGGAGGAGTCTAGTCACACCATTTAAACCCAAGTGAGAATGGTCACTCACACCATTTAACCTCCAATGAGAAGAGTCTAGTCACACCGTTTAACCTTTGGTGAGAAGAGTCTAGTCACACCATTTAACCTCCTGTGAGAAGAGTCCAGTATAGTTTACACCATAAACCAGGTGTAACGAGTATCATTTGTAAATACAATAACAATAGAAGAGAACAATAACATTAGCAGTATAGAACATATAACAATCCATATCATAACGTTATTAAATTTATGACACTTTAAACCATAGATGCTTGATCCTCCTAAGCACTAAACTATAGAACAATCAAAATTTTACTTTAATCATGAAGAATATATCACATTCAGATCACAAATGAATCATATAAACATATATAGTTCTTACAAAATAAGAGAATAGTCTCTATGATCCTATGGAACCAAATACCAAAACTAGAAGTACTTGTGTTCTTGAAAGTAGAAAAATCCCTCTTTGAAATCAACGATTTTGGAACTTAAAATGGATTAAAAATTATAGCAAATCAATCATTAAGATGAAAATATGAATCTTAAACAATATAAAACATCGGGATTTTATAGAACAATCTGTTAGGTCTTATGTATTGCCAATGTCCATGCACAAAACAATGTAAGTACATGTAGTGGTCATGTAGTAGGACTTTATGTTGTAACTATGTATGTTC
>JAOXJP010122611.1:0-13811 GCA_025762735.1 Platanus orientalis | reverse complement strand
CGAATTGATCACTTCTTTTCCTCTATTCTTCTATTAATTTTTAGGATTTTAGTTTTTTATTTACATGGCTTGTATTGAGAAGATGATGGGCTAAAGGCCAACCCAAGGTTAGAGGTGAAATTGAGTCATTTAAAATTTTATTTTGGATTTTAATACATTATTTGTTTGATTCGATGTTTTATTTTCTTTTGTTAAATGTTCAAGTCTATAAACTTTCTTTGATTTATCGTTAACTCTAGGTACGATAAATGCTTAAAAAGTCCTTGTGACTTGTTAACAAATTAAATAATTGTTTCAAATGTTCAATTCTATAATTATTTTGAAACCTTAGGTCAATTTAATATAATTATTCTATTTTTACATTATTGTTGCTCCATACTATAGTGTGAAAACTTGAATCAAATCTTTTTTTTTTGTTCTTTTTTTTTTCTCTCATCTGTAATCTTTGTTTTTGTTAATAGTATGGACTAGCAAAAACTTGTTACGCATGCTTATTTTAATTATGATAATTATGCAATTTTAAGCAATTATCACATTTATTTTATGTGTATTATACTTTAATTATGTATTTTCTCTTAGAAGAAACTTAAGAAAATCTCAATCAAAGTTCGAAACCCATTAGCCAAGCCTACTAATGAAGATTATGTCAAAAGATGATGGAGATCAAATACCAACCGATCCAATTAAGTGAAGATCAAGCATCCAAGGGAATTCAAGGGTCAAGATTGTTACGCCTAGATTAATGATCCTACTTAATGAACCAAAAATCCAGTGTAGTTTTACTTGCAAGAATACAAGTTTTGTATTACATTACAAGATCGAATCCACAGGAATTGACTTGTGAAACAAAAACCAAGATTATAAATAAGAACAAAAAAAAAAGATCAGATTCAGGTTTCCACACCGTAGTATGGAGCAGCAATAATATAAAAATAGAATAATTATATTAAATGGACCTAAGGCTTCAAGGATCCATTTAATAACTTGTAACTTATTTTGGATCGAATTATCACGGTTAGAATTGAATAGAGATTCTACCTAACCGGAAAATCACACCATTAAAACATCAAAAATAATTGCAGAATTAAATATTTGGAACAATTATGTAATTTGTTAACAAGTCACAGGGACTTTTTAAGCATTTACCGTACCTAGAGTTAACGATAAATCAAAGAGAGTTTATAGACTTGAACATTTAACAAAAGAAAATAAAGCATCTAATAAAACAAATATTGTATTAAAATCTAAAATAAAATTACAAATGATTAAATTTCACCTCTAACCTTGGTTTGGCCTTTTGTCCATCATCTTCTCAATACAAGCCATAGAAATAAAAGACTAAAACCTTAAAAACTAGGAGAAGAATAGAGAAGTAATCAATTTGTGCATAGGCACACCCCTTTTATAAAGAAAAAGTGGAAGAGACCAAAAGATCTCCAAATTTTCAGCAATCTCGTCCTTTCAATTTTGTTCGACTTTGTCTTCTATTTTTTACCATGAAATCGTCTAAATTAGCATTTTCTTCGTGAAATGCAAATTTGTAGAAAATCAACTCTTCTTTTCAACCCCACCAGTCTTCCCTTAACCCTAATTTTGAGTCAAAAGTTATGGCCAAAATACCGAACATGACTCAAAACCTCATTTTCTAACGAATTTTCTACAATAGGCATGAAGTGAAGATCTTTTTGCACATAGGACCCACACGTTTTTTACTTGTTTGTCCATGAGTGAGTTGGTGCAATGTCTAATCTAATCAATTTTCATAACCATCGTACATGATTGTTTTGTATATATAAGGGTTCTTAAAGGTGTATTATTGTTTATTCTATCATATCCTAAAGTTTCATAAAAAAATTCCAATGTTTCCATAAAGTTTCCATTGTTTTGGTTTTTTTTACATGGTTTCTGATACGTATCCACCAAAACCTCGATATGTTTCTGTTTCTGGGCTGATCGAAACCCATACCGAAACTGAAACTTTGAACCTTGGATAAGATCCATTGATTTGTTAGGCATCACCCAATCTAGAGATAAAGTGGAGAGATAGTGTTCCTATATGCGCCAAGAGAAAGGGCAGTGTAATAAGATGTGTTGATAGTAAACTAACCAACTCTCCCAAAACCTTAAGGTGTTAAGAGATGCACAAATTAATATACTTCAACACCCCCCCTCAGGAGGAACACTATTCTCTCTTGGGAATACACTTGGGGAGCTAGGCACAAGGTCCACACAACACGTACACATGCACACAACACTATATCCGGGAAAATACTTTCTCTGGGATTCAAACTTGCAACCAAACCTGCTCTGATACCATGTTGACAGTAAACTAACCAGCTTTCCTAAAACCTTTAGGTATTAAAAGATGCACAAATTAATATACTTCAACAGGATATACTTCAACAGGATATGGTTGATTGACTTCCCGTCTACCATACAAATAACACAAATATGCAAGGAAAACATCATGTGAGGGTGTCTCTTTTGAAGGTTATCCAATGTGTTCAACTTACAAAAAGAAGCAACCCAAATACACACCCGGACCTTGGGAGGAGATAGGTCATTCCAGACAAGTTTAACCAGTTATGGGGGGAGGGGGAAGAGGGAGAAGAAAGGAATTGGAAAAAGAATTTTGAAGAGAAGAGACCAGATGGATCAAGGGTCCTCCATTTGAATCTATTAGGAAAGGAGGGGGGAAGGTAAAAATGAATAAGGGAATCATAGAGGGAAGAAATTAAAGGGAATTCTAAGTCTCAAAGGTCTTCGTTGAATAGTAAATCCCAAGAGAGGTCATCAGGGAATTTGATAATATCTCGGAAATGGTGGCATCTTTTTGGGAGGCGATGTGAAAATGTCTAGGGAAAAGAGATAAGAGAGGGGAACCTCCAATCCAAGCTTCATTCCAAAAAATGATTCAGTTTCCATTACCCACAACAAGGGAAAGGTGAGGATAAATAAGAGGTTGTGTTGCAATTATATGTTTCCAAATGACTGAGGTTCGAGAATTGGTTAAAGGGTTTGTGCCCCAACCATTTCAATTTAAACCATACTTGCAAAGAATAAAGGATTGCTAAAGACTTCCATCCACTAATGTGAAGCGCCAGAGCCATTTCCTAAGAAGAGCTTTGTTCTTTAAGATGATGTTTCAATCCCAAAACCCCCAATAGACTTTGGCACACACACATCCCTCCAATCAAGGAGCTGATCCTTTTTAGGACCATTGCCATCCCATAAAAAGTCTATTTGGAATTGTTTAATTTTCTTTGTCACCTTAATTGGAATGGAAAACACCGACATGTAGTAAACCGCGAGATTAGAAAGGATAGCCTTGATGATAGTGATTCTTCCACCAAAAGAGATATAAGATTCCTTCTCAGATATGAGCCTTTTTTTCAATTCTCTCGACCACCGGATCCCAGAAGCTTCCCAAGTGCGGCTGCACCCCATTAGGGAGCCCCAGATATTATAGGGGCCAATTTTCCACTCTACAACTCAGAAAATTAGCGAAGGATAGAAGGAGTCATTCATATTAATGCCAGCAATTTCCCCAAATGACTAATCCCAATATTGTTTCAAAAACTTGAATTATGGATTTCAGATTCAAAATATCTGGAGGGATGGATTGGCAAATACGATGGTAACATCAGCAAATTGAAGATGGGATATGGAAAGATCTAAGGCAGCCATCTAGAACCCTTTAATAAGATTAGCCCAAACATCATGATTGAATATAGCAATGATAGAATCAACTACCAAGGAGAAGAGGAATGGCGACAATGGATCTCCATGTCTTAATCCTCATGATGCATTGAAAAACCTTTCGAGGTGTCATTTATCAGGATGGGAAACCAGGGGAATTTCACACAACCCATTATCCAACTTATCCACTTAACACAAAACCTTTCTTGAGTAGCACCCATTCCGCTTCCTCCCTTTAGCCACTTTGTCTCCCAACTTGAGAATCCTTCCAGAGCCCCCACATCGTCTTTCGCCTACTCAAGTACTTCTACTTCAGCATTGTCCTCATCTATTTCCAATCCTCAGTGCTCTTGGGTCATAGACTCAGGGGCCTCTCGCCACATGACGGGTATGTTATCATTTTCACCTTTTATAATGCTTATTCTGGCAAAGATAAAAGTTCAAATTGTTGATGGTTCTCTCTCTCCTCTGTCGTTGGATAAGGGAATATTCCTATCACCACTGATATCAGTCTCATCAGTATTACATGTTCCTAATTTCTCTTTGAACTTGTTGTCCATTAGTTCTATTATGAAAAGTCTTAACTGTCGTGTTTCTTTCTTTCTTCTTATTGTGTGTTTCAAGACATGGTGACGAGGAATACAATTGGTTCGGGGCATGAGAAGGATGGCCTCTACCTATTAGATTCGAGCTCAGCAGTAGCGACACCAGCAATAAAGAACATTTTTGCATCCAGTACAGATGAGTTACTCACTTGGCATTGCCATTTAGGTCACTTGTCATTTTCCATGTTAAAGAAAATGTTTCCCCCGTTTTCTTCTTTTAAGTCAAAATTATTTTGTGAGCCATGTCAACTGGCTAAACATTGTCATTATGTTTACCCTTTGAGGAATACAAATAAAAGTTCTATGATATTCTCTCCTGTGCACTCTGATGTGTGGGGACCTTCCCCTACATGCTCACTTTCTGGTTTTTAGTATTTTATCACATTAATTGATGATTGTTTTCATGCTACATGGGTTTTTTTTTACTTAAGAATAAGAGTGGTGTGTATGGAGCATTTAGATCCTTTTACAGTATGGTTACTACTCAGTTCAACACCAAGATTAAAATTTTGAGATTTGACAATGGTGGAGAATATCTTTCCCATGAGTTTTCCACCTTACTTGAAACATCTGATATTATTCATCAGACTACCTGTCCTGATACACCTGAGCAAAATGGGGTTGCGGAGAGAAAGAACAAACACTAGAGATTGCAAGAGCCCTTATATTTACCATGCGTGTACCAAGCACTTCTGGTATGAGGTTCTCCTAACTGTTGCTTACCTTATAAATAGAATGTCTTCTCGAATTCTCTCCAATAAGTGTCCACTTGATGTGTTACTTCCCGATACATCATTATTTCCTTTGCCACCTAGAACCATTGGTTGTATTTGTTATGTTTATGTGCCTAAGCCAAATCGTATTAAATTAGATCCAAAAGCCAACAAATGTGATTGCTTGGGCTATGGGATTCACCAGAAAGGTTATAAATGCTTCCATCCACCTACTCGCAAGTTCTTAGTGTCTCGGGATGTGACCTTCGAATCTATTTCATACTTTTCAGCTCGTGGAGCATCTCCTCGAGGGGAGCTAGATATCAGAGATGACTTATCTAGTTTTGGGTCTCTACCTCTTCCTATTCCTATTCTTGTGTCAGTTCTTGCTCATCAATTCGACAGTGGAATGAGGGAGACTAAATTGTTGGTGTATACTCGGCAGAATAAATTACCATTGGAGGGGGAGGGTGACCATCAAGACTTACCTTCTCATGACCCACACCAAGCATCACTCTTTGACACTAGTACTAAGACAGGTAATCATCCTTCCTCTTGTCCTCTTGAAACTAATGATCTTGATTTACCTATATCTCAGTGAAAAGGTGTCAGAGTTTACACTCAACATCTAACGTCTAACTTTGTCTCCTATCATGCATTATCTCCTAGTTTTCGCAATTTTTCGGTGGCCTTGTCTTCTGTTTCTATTCCCAATAATGTACCTGAGGCCTTATCTTATCCCCATTGGAAGGATGCAATGGTTGAAAAGATGAATACCAGAAAAGAACCACACATGGGAAGAAGTTGGTTAGTTGCAGATGGGTCTTTACTATCAAAAATAAAACCAATGGCTCTGTAGAAAGATACAAAGCTTGTTTGGTTGCCAAAGGATATACACAAACCTTTGATATTGCTTCCCAAGAGACATTTGCACCTGTTGCAAAGCTGAATTCCATCAAGGTACTTATATCTCTCGTTGCAAATCAAAACTGGCATTTACTACAGTTTGATGTAAAGAATGTTTTCCTTCATGGAGACCTAGCAAAAGAGGTGTACATGGTACCACCACTAGGTTTTTGTCTACCCAATGCCAAGAGCAAAGTCTACAAACTACGAAAAGCATTATATGGTTTGAACCAATCCCCACGAGCATGGTTTGAATGGTTTCAATGTGCCATGCTACAGCTAGGATATAAGTAGACACAGGCTGATCATACATTGTTTGTAAAGCATAATGGGGCTAAAGTAACAGCCTTGATTGTTTATATGGATGATATTGTGGTCACATGGAATGATGCCGACGAGATAACCAGTCCAAAGCACTACTCAGCCTTAGAGTTTGAAATCAAGGACTTTGGCTCCTTACGATATTTTCTTGGGATTGAAATTGCTAAAGGAAAACAAGGCATCTTTATCTCCCAAAGAAAGTATGTGTTGGATCTATTGAAAGAGGCAAAAATGGAAGGCAGCAAACCATGTACCACACCCATTGAAGCCAATCATAAGTTGTTGGAAAACGATGGCGTGCGACTTATTGATGCTAGTAGGTTTCAACGACTAGTGGGCCAACTTATTTACCTATCTCTTACTCTGTTACTCGACCTGATATCACATATGCTGTCAATGTTTTTGGTCAGTTTATGCATGCTCCAATACAAGCCCCCATATGGAGGTGGCCTTTAGGATTCTCAAATACTTAAAAGGATGTCCAAGAAAGGGACTTTTGTACAAGCAACATGGTCATCATCGTATTGAGGTCTTATATAGATGCAGATTGGGTTGACTCCATTACTAATCGATGGTCCACTTCAGGGTATTGTTAATTTGTTGGTGGCAACTCGGTGACGTGGAAAAGAAACAATTTGTGGTGGTTAGATCGAGTGTTGAGGCTGAATTCAGGTCTATGGCCCATGGGATTTGTGAGTCCTTATGGTTATGGATGATACTTATGGAAGTGGGTTTTCCAACTACTGGACCTCTGAGTATTCATTGTGACAACAAAGCTGCTATTAGTATTGCACATGGCCCTACCCAACATGATCGAACTAAGCATGTAGAAGTTGATCGTCACTTCATTAAAGACCACCTGAAGAAAGGCAACATCTGTACTCTTTTTCTTCCTACATATGATCAGCTAGTTGATGTTTCCACTAAAGGCCTTCCTAGGGCTCAGTTCATGTTTCTTGTTTGCAAGTTGGGAATGTAGAATATCTATTCTCCAGCTTGAGGGGGAGTGTTGGAGTGTATACATATTACATATACATGTATTGTATTGTATTGGGGGTATTTTGGTCATACCGTATGCATTTGGTATACCATTGTATACATGTATGAAATCAATAATATAAATACATGGGTCTGTAGAGAGTACAAAGCTCTCATACATATGATTCCCTCCTTCATACGATCTTTGTTTTCTCTTTCTTTCTTCTTCTTCCTTCTCTCTTTTTTTCTTCATTATTTCTGTTTGAATAATCCAACTAAAAGTTAGAATTTTATCCCGAATGGATGTCCCAAGGAAAAAACTTAACCTTTGAAGGGATCCCCAAAGTCCAAAAGCCCTTGAAATGTAAATCCTAATGACACATTATCATGGACAATTATCATGGATTATTTTAGTGCACCTGGTGGCTGATCTAGTACGGTCCAAGTCCACCTAGAGCTTCTAGAAAGAACCAAGCTACCCTACCCTCTCCTCTTTAACGAGAGGAACAAAAGCTCTCACTCACTAAGAACTCTCCTAAGCCCAATTGAGAGAGAGAGAGAGAGGTGCCGTAGGTCCATCTTAAAGATGAGGATGAAAAGCTTTGACAAATAGGCTAAGCCCATCAAGAAGATTAGCCAAGCCCCAGGAGAGGGGGCAGGGGGCTCCATCCAAGTTCAAAACCCAATTTGTCAGCCTATCAAAATCAGGAGCCTTCTTCATTATTCTTCCATTCTATTTGTGGACCCTAATAGGTTTTTCCAGTCCCTAACAGACTCAGTTGAAAAATCTTATTTGTACAGATAATAGTTCAAACTTGGAACAAGCATGAAGAAATTAACGATTCTTAGACTCTTGAATTGTTATGCCAGATTGGCCACTCAAGACCTTTGGTCTCTTACCCAGACCAGATTAAAAAAAAGGATATCTTCTTATGGATTTATTAATAGAACAGTGTTCCTAATTTGAAGATTCTAAGAGCTTTTTCTTTGGCTAAATATGTGTCTTCAACTCCGAAGAAATTTTAATAAAGAATGCTTAGTTTTGAGGGCATCCAGAAAAGAGATTAGCTACCTCATCTTTGTTGTGTAGTGCAAGCATGATGGCAGAATAGAATCTAACTAAAGCTTAGTTGAATCCCAAAAATAGTGACCGAATCCCTTGTCAAGTAAGAAGCTTCGACTATCTTCAAAAAGTGTTTAATGCACCTCTAAGCTTAGATTTCAAAATTCAGTCTTCAACATTTAATTTTATGGCCATTTAAAGCATAAGAGAAATTGATGTGGACATCATGTCTGAAGCGGACCCCACGTGACACGTGAGTGGCCCATGTGTGTAGCAGCAAAGAAAGATCGTGGGGTGCATGTTGGAGATTCATTGTGGGCCCGTAAACTGCAGGTTAGCAGCCTTTCATTGTCCTGCATTAGAAATCCCTTGATTCCAAACAGAAAAACCTAAAAATGCATGATAAATAGCTTCTGCATGGCTCCAGGTTGAGAAGACATACATGAGTTATACAGAAATTGCACACATCAATTAGTGACATTTTTGGATCTCTTGCTATAAATGCATAAATATGAAGATCATAAAAACATGAAAACATTACCAGGCGTCCACCAGCAATTATGGCAGTGATGGCAACTATCGCTTTAATGGCAGCCAGACCAAGAGCTTCAGCTATGGCTTGAAAACCAACCTGAACATACAGACAATGTTATTCAAAGGACATGATAAAAATTACTAAAAGGGCCACATATGGAGTAACACAGATTCTTGATTCATGCTTTATCAAAATCAAGCATCTTAATATGCATCATTTAAACAAGAACATATATAATAAGGTGGCATTTGATAAGTTTAAAGTTCATTTAGAAACACGGCAAGCTTAAACAACCTTAAAAGTAACAAACTTCTCCACCTCTCAATCATTTAAGCTCCTACGAAACTTGAGATTCCAAACCCCATTGCCAACGCTCGCATCAAAACTTAACAAATTTTTCTATTCTAGCTTATGGCTATGGAACAGAGGTTGCTAGAGAAAACTTTCAAAGGGGAAGTTCCAATCCATTTGCCTTCCCTGAACTTTATCTAGTCTCTTGATCCCTTCTTAATGTTGGTTTATATGGGGGCTGTATATGGGTACAATATGTAAGGGTACATAGGTCTTTTGTATGTAGAGGGTATACTTGTAAATACCCAAATGTATTATTATATTCTTTCTTTTTGAATACATGCTATATGTATGGATGAGGCCTAATAACTCCATACGATTTCTCCTACTCTTCTCTTCTTCTTTCCCTCTTCTTCCTTTTACAAACCCCAGCACATTGCATCATTTTTCTGCACAAATCCACTAGTTATCAGAGCTTGAACAACAGATCCAAGGTAGAAGAACAACTCAAGAGTTACTATCAGTCGAATGCTAACATCATCAAGTCATACGGATGACATCACCATCCGCATGGACCTGGTAGGTGAGTGACGAAACCTCCAGATCTGAGTAGTTCTTGATTTTTGGAGTTGCTGGTTGTATGATTTGAAAATTTTTGCTATTTTTCCAGCATTTTTTTTCAATTTTCTGTTAGTTTTCTCAGATTTGTTTGTTTTACTTGATCCAATTTCTATTCATTTTACTTCCTTACTATATTAGCTTCCATTTGGGACAAGTTTCCCCTGATTTCATGGTTTATTGAGCTCACAGTGTTAATTCTCCTACCCTATTCTTACAGCCGCCAGTATATTGTATGGTTTTCTGTTCGATTTTTTGTTGTACCTGCCTGCGGTGATGTTATTTGCTGGTTTGTGAACTCAAACTATATTCCCAATGTGTTTTGGGGTTTCATTTGTGCATCATCTTTGCTGTATGTACTCTCTAGGGCTTCTATTGTGTGCTTCAGCTCAGATTATGGTAGTGTGACTTCATGTTTGTGCTATTGGAGAAGTTTGCACCTATGTTTTTGTGCTGGATGGTTGTTCTACTGTTGTGCCCTGGTATATTATGTTGTTTGAAGTTTCGGCAGCTTTGTATTGAAGTGGTTACTTTGTATGCTGCGATTGTGACTTGTTGCCATGTGTAGGCACCCGTGTGAGCTTTGTAGTCCAGCCTAGTGTAATATTTGTGTTCAGCAGTGTTTCTTTTGCTTCTGTTGTTGTTTGCTGTTGTGGAACGGTGACAGGATATCATGTCAACGTGAGTCGTCTTCTTCTCGGGTATCTAGTGGTGTACCAGGGAGTGGCCCTGTTGAGGCTTTCGGTGCTCCAATTACTACCATCAAGTTGGATGTACCAACTCTCTCACATGGTCTCAGCCTGCGAAGCTCACCTTTATGGATCAAGGGAAGTGGGAGTATATTACAAGGGAGACTCAAGCCCCTAGTGTGAGGATCCTACCTGTGTTAACGGGAGGCTGAAAATGCCCTGTTATGTCATGGTTGATTCCTTCGATGGAACTGTCTATTAGCAAGATTTGGTTGTTTCTTTCCTCAGCCAAGAATATTAGGGACTCTCTTGTCTGGACCTATTCAGAAGAGTCATATTGGTCCTGTCTATGAGCTATGCCAGTAGGTGTGGGAAATGCGCCAGGGGGAGCAGTCTATCTTGGTATACTATAATGCCTTCTTAGGCTTTGGGAGGGAATTGATTTATACCCTACTTGCTCGATTACAAATGCCACTGATGCTGCCGCCTTCTGTTGGTAATTGGGGAATCGTGTTTTTGAGTTATTGGCCTGGTTGAATCCCGAGTTAGAGCTAATGTGTGCACAGCTTCTTAGTCAGCCACGTGTTCCCTCTTTGTCTAAGATGTATTCCTTCCTTCATCAAGAAAAGCATCATCGCCATGCTATGCTCCTACCTCTTGTGGTTGAGTGTTCTACATTGGTTTCTACTTCTTAGCATGGTGGTAAAGGTAGTTGCAACACCCTTGGTGGTAGAGGTGCTGAGAGGTAGTTCTACATCTGAGGATTGCGATCATTTGTGCTGTGATCATTGTGGCCGTACTCGTCATATTCGAGCGACCTGTTGGGAACTTCATGGTCGCCCCCAACAGCCCTCTACTCATCTTCAGTGGGGTTCATATGCTGGTGGCGTGGTAGTTCTTCTCATTCTCATGCTGAGGGACGTTCAAGTGCTTATACTGCTACCCCCTCAAATTTTATTCCACCTGCAGCTTCTTCTATAGTGTCTGAGTCTCCTGGCTTTACTCATGAGAAGATGGATTATATCCGCCAGTTTATGGCTCAGCTGGATTCCACCTCTAGTACTGTCTCCCCTTCTTCTGTGGCCGATGCACGTACTCAGGACTTTTCTCTCAGTGCTTCCTCTCCTACTTTTAGTCCAACCTAGATCATTGATCCAAGTGCCTCCCCCCACATGACTGGTATGTCATCCCTTGTTTTCATCTTATAGTATATGTTTTGGTTAAGACAGGGTTCACATTACTTATGGTTCCTTGTCTCTTGTTACTGGCACTGGTTCCATTCCCGTTACATCTTCTTTGTCTCTTTCATATGTATTTCACGCTCCTAATTTTTGGCTTAATCTTGTTTCTATTAGCCATCTACAAAATCCTTAAACTGTAGTATCACTTTCTTTCCTTCTTATTGTGTATTTCAGGACTTTGTGATGAAGCAGACTATTGGTAGAAGTCGTGAGGAGCAGGGGCCATTGCTGCCCTGGTGAAACAAACATCTTCTTCTATGTCATCTCTATCTCAACTCATGCAATGGCACTTTTGTCTTAGCCACCCCTTTTATTTTACTTTACAGAAACTATTACCCAATTTAGGGAGTTTCGTTTCTCTGTCTTTTTTTCATTGTGAAACCTACAAGTTCGCAAAACATTGTAGATCTTCATAGACTATGAGTATTAATAGGAGTACATCTCTTTTTTCAATTGTGTATTCCGATGTGTAGGGTCCAACCCATGTTCTTTATTTGGTTACCATTATTTTGTTATTTTTGTGGATGACTTTACTCATACTACTTGGGCTTATTTGTTTTATGGTAAACATGAAGTATTTTCTACTTTTCAATTGTTTCACAAAATGACTAATACCCAATTTGACTTCAAAGTCCGCATTCTTCTATCTAATAATGGGGGTGGGTGAATATATGTCTATTAATCTCCCTTTGCCATCTATTAGAGATTACTCATGCTTCGTTATTTACCATGAATGTTCCCCTGGTTTTTTGGGAGATTCTCTTCAGACTGCTGCCTACCTTAGGAATCGTATGCCCTCTCGGATTTTTTGATTTCAATCTCCTCTCTCTCTTCTTTCAAGCCCTGCTCTTGGTTCCTCCCTTCCTCTCAAAGCTTTTGAGTGCATTTGCTACGTCCATGTCCCTAAGTTGAGCCGTTCCAAGTTAAACCCCAAGGCTCTTGAGTGTATCTTCCTTAGGTATGCTCCAAATCCGAAGGGATATAAATGTTACCAGCCATTTACTTGGAAGTGTTTCGTTTCTATCGACATTACCTTCCATGAAATTGTCTCTTTCTTTTCTATTTTATAGCCTCATCATCAGGGAAAAAAAATATGTGAAGGAGAAGATGAGGCGGCTCTTCCTCTTCTTGTTCTTCCTTATATCTTTGATGGTAATGGATGTCATAGCCAGAAGGAGATAGAACAAGTAGTTACTCAAAAGGAAAAGGACCCAGCAACAACTACCCAAAAGAAGGCTTGGGTGAAAGATTACACGTGTGTTTGTTTGAAGGAAGTAAAGAGTTGTCCCTGCCTCTGATTCTCATGTGCCTCACCACTCAGTTGCTTCTTTTCCACGAATTACTCATTTGCATCATAATGATTCTCATCTTCACATTGCTATTAGGAAGGGTACTCATTCTTGTATTCAACACCTTATTGTTAATCATGTGTGTTATGATTCCTTGTCTTCTGAGTTTAGGCTTTTTCCACTTCCTTGTCCTATGTTTCCATCCCATGCAGTATATAAGCTCTATCTCAACCTCTGTAGAGAAGAAAATTGGAGAAGAAAATGCATGCCTTAGAAAAGAACAACAAATGGGATGTTGCAAATCTCCCAGGAGGGAAGGAGCTTGTAGGACAAATGTGGGTATTCTCTATAAAGTTGCAACCGAATGGCACTATTGAGTGATATAAAGCCAGAAATATGGGATTGACTATTAAGAGATGTTTTCCCTTGTAGAAAAGATGAATTTTGTTGGTATCCTAATCTCCATTGTTGCCAATCAAGGATGACCATTATTTCAACTTGATGTCAATAATGTCTTTCTACGTAAAGATCTTAAAAAAGGAAGTCTACATGAGATTACCTCTTGGTTTTCAACACTCCAACAACAAAGGAAAACTATTATGTCTCAAAAAAGCTCTCTATGGCCTCAAACAATCTCCTAGAGCACTGGTTTGAAAGGTTTCGTGATGTCATGCTCAAAAATTGACTTATACAATGTCAAGCAAATCTGATGCAGCAGTCTTCCAATTTTTTGAGAAAGTATCCTATTTGGAAGCCCAAACCAAAGAATTATCAAGGAAGGTCAAAGGAAGATGTCCATGGTAATTAGGTGTTTAGGGTATTTTAAGGGGGGGTACAACATTTTATGCGTCCATGTAATAAGG